>NW_022046506.1:0-26306 GCF_001654015.2 Drosophila navojoa | reverse complement strand
TATATATATATATATATATATATATATATAAACATTTTACATAATATTAGCTATATGGAAGACATTTGCATTTATTTATATCGAATATTTAAATATATATATAACTGTTACAAAATTTTCGATATATATATATATATAATTTTGTAACAGTTATGTTTGTGGTTCTAATGACTCACAATTTTGAGTTCAAGAACATGATAATATAGTTAAATACTTCAATACTGACTACAACAAATAACATTAGAAAGGTATGATTCAAAAACAATTAAACAAATTAATTGTAGTACATTGATGCTTAATTTACTCCATCGACCCGTACTGAACCTTCTTGACTTTGAAATACCTGAAAAAAATGAATTAGTATACATAAGTATTACAAGTTTCGAATTTAAAGTTTGGAAATGTAGTAAGGGTAGCCTTTACTTGTCTATGAATGCTCAAGCATTTGATACGTTTCGTATTGGAATACGCTTAGTTAGTCAATAGTTGGGTTACTCACCGCCAACCACCGTAGCCCGAAATAGTCAATAGAACCGCAATGGCCAGTGCTGTGCCTACGGCTAAGGGTGCCGTCTCATCGCGATAGGATCCGGTGGCACTACAGTGGAAGGATGGTCCCCATTTTCCGCTCTCCTTGAACATAAAGCTTTGCATATGCATGTCGCGCAAGTAAAGACGCGCAATGTGACCAGACTGGTCGCCGGAATCGTGAGGGGCATACAAAATCACAGTTTGTTCCTTGTCACAAAGGTACGACTTGCCCACAGGTGTTGGGAAATACATGGGTGTTTGTGCTGGAGAGGTCAGTTTCACATTTAAATTGGGACGGTCGGGATGTTCGAATAATGGATTCGATGAGGAGTATGTTAGCTCAAAAACGTTGATGTACCAGCCCTCGCCGCCTGACGACTATGCATGTGTGTAGTTGAAATTAATTTTATTTAACCTCTGACATTTTGGTCCCAATAGCAAATTCTCAGTTCTTTACCTTTTTGAAAGTCATAGATAGCGAAAAGCCCTTGAAGTCCATGGTCAATATTTCCAAATTCGTATTGTCACACTCGCCACTCAAGACTGGATTATCCGGCATATATAGGTCGGCCTCCACATCCTCGTTTAACTTATTCCGATATCGGATACTTATTAGACCATCTACTTGCATTAGAATGCAGGTGATGCCATTAGTAGCATTTAAGCGATAAATCGAGGTAGTAGCATCATGATTCATCGAAGATGCCTGCAAGAGTATTTGACACTTGAAGACAAGCTGAAATGTGTGAGGATGATCATCTCTTACCGATGGCGATTTAGTAGTATATTTAGAAACCCTTGGCGTTTTAGTTGTAAAGGCGCTCAACTGAAGAGCTTCAGCGCTGCTCGCTGTGAAAAAATATTAATATTAATTAAATCTAGCTTGCTACTTTTTTTGTGTCAGCAATGTGCCATTGTGTCAGCAATGTGATGTGTCCTCCATACTATTGATTTTTCCCCACCCTGATGCCTTCCCTTGAGCAAAGGGATGTTCTAACAACTTACCAAGTAACGCGAATAGTATGCAACAGATAATGTTGAATACATATCCATTGACACACTTCAGAGCACGGTTATTTTCACTAAATGGTAGCATTTTCTTCTATTTATTAACTAATACCTCTTAAGGGTATTATTACGTACGATTTATTAATTTCGATAGAAACGACGTGTGTCTCGTTTGCAGTCGTGCGCACAACTACGGCTTGAATTCGTATCCAACCGCATTCGGCTCGGCGCCTATTTCACGAATCCTCAGCTGCCATGTATTTACATGCATTTCATTCAACTCTCTCTATCAATTCCAGCGCGCAGCCGCCGGTTCTCTGTTAATAACATGAGTGCTCTAGTCAAGACTGCTCGACTAGGAGAGATACCCTCGGTCTGCAAACTGCACAGATAGCAGCGACTCCGCTTGGAGTTCCTCTAGAACTTGAAATACGTGGGTTACAAATTGCTGGCGAAGCTCTTTTATCTTCTAAGATCCCAACGTTCATACCAACAGAAAGACATGGTTATATTGACTCAGAAGCAGATATGGCAAATCGAGTTGGTTTATTAAAGCATATCTCCTACATCTTTAGAGATAGAGATTTCGGTTCGAGAAAGTCCCGTAAAATTTGTAGAAAGCGTATTTTCAGTATTTTGGCAAATCTAATAATAATTAGTTGCTATTTCGAAGTTTTAACCATCGTTTTTATACCCTGAACCCATTGAAAATGGGAACTCAGGGTAAAATGGTTTTGTTAAAATGTATGTAACAGGCAGAAGGAGGCGTGGCAGACCCTACAAAGTATATGTATTCTTGATCAGGGCGACGAGCTGAGTCGATTTGTCTCTGTCCGCCTGTCTGTCCGTCCGTCCGTCGCGTCTGTCCGTATGTATAAACGCGTCGATCTCAGAAGTCAAAAGAGCTAGACATATTTGTAAAAGGCGTATTTCAAATACTAGAGACTTCAGCTTCCGAATATACATACATTTAAACAATATGATTACGTACTGAAAGTTTCATCTGGATCGTACGTCTAGATTTCAAATTATTCAACAAATAAATTTTCATAATACTATCAACACTGCAGCGCAACCCAAGCGCAATCGCCTGTATATGTGCACGTGTGTGTGTGTGCTTGTGTTTGTTTGGCTGCGTGCGCGTGTGTGTGCGTTCCTGATAATTTTAGGCTACGTTTTTCTTTTATATAAGCCCACACATTCTATTTATTGGGTCGTTCACTAAGTAATTTAGTTTATTTTAGTGCAATTCAAACACGATTATTTTGTATACCCTGAATCATTGAAAATGGGAAATCAGGGTATAATGGTTTTGTGTAAAAGTATGTAACGGGCAGAAGGAAATATCGCAGACCCCATAAAGTATATATGTATATTCTTGATCAGGACGACGAGCTGAGTCGGTATAGCCATGTCCGTCCGTTCGTATGAATGCATAGATTTCAGAAGATATAAGAGCTAGAGAGCTGAAATTTTGTATGCATACTTGTGTATTCTATACGCATAGGGACACGATATCGATATGCCAGATTTTGAACGACAAAATAGGCCAAATTGCTCAAAAATATAAGCTAGAATAGGCTAAAAATTCTAAAAAAAAAAAAAGTTTATTAAGCCAAAAACTAAACAATACATTAATATTAATTATCTAATTATGCAACTTATTCTTCGAGCAACTTATATTTTATTTCACACACGCATACAAACAAACACACGCACACACACAAACACGCATATTGTTAAAATGTATGTATATTCCGTAGCACAAGTCTCTAGTATTTGAAGTACGTCTTTTACAAATATTATGGTGAGGGGGTGGACATAGGGGTGGGGGTAAATTGTAACAAAAACCGAAATTGTATAAAATGCATCTTAATATACATTTAAATTTAGGGACTACCTTTAAAGATGTAGGAGATATAATTTTATAACTGATCTTTGATATGGTTTTTTTTTCGATAAAAATATCGGAATGCGTTATCGTTTTTTAATGACAAACTCGATATGCGCGCTGTATATACGGACATTTAAGAAAAAAAATTGAAGTCTTTAGCTCCTATATCTTCTGAGATCGACGCGCTCATAAATACGGACAGACAGACGGATAGGGCCAAATCGATTCAGCTCGTCAGCCTGATCAAGAATATATAAACTTTGTGGGGTCTTATATCGCCTCCTTCCGGTTGTTACATACTTTTAAGAAAACCATTATACCCTGATTTCCCATTTTCAATGGGTTCAGGGTATGAAAACCAAAAAACAAAAAAGGGAATATGAAGTGAAATGCCCCATCCCTTACATTTAGGGCAATATGAAATAGATATTGGCCGATTCTCAGACCTACCCGAGCTGCACATATTTAATGGGCTTCAATATATACATATGTATGTATATGTATAAATGTGTACGAATGCTCATTTTAAAATGTTTCGTCTCTTTTTGTTTGTATTGGCATCCTCATTAAGTTTACTATTGCTATTTTTAGTTGGCAGCACTACTAAATTGAAAACATTGAATAATACGTCAACATCGGAGCGAATGCTCAAGAAAAATAATTAAAATAGTATAAATATATGAGCTTAAATGGTTTATGGCTAAGTATGCTGTTGACAATTCATTTAGCTATACAAAACAACATATGTAGATAATTATATTGATAAAATTTTTTGTTTTGTACTAGACGCCATATCAGAGCAGAAGACAGCTTTAGCCAGAAACGCTGCCTCGCCTGGTTCCACGAATACACCACGCCCGATGAGCCTGATACACTGGGTGAGTAAAACAAAAGTTGGTGATCTGAAAAGGAAAAAAGCATAAACACTCGTGTTTATAGGACCAGATGGCATGGAGAAATTCTGTGAAGATATTGGCGTTGAGCCCGAGAATATAGTGATGCTTGTGCTCGCCTACAAAATGGGTGCCACACAGATGGGATTCTTCAGTCAGCAAGAATGGTTAAAAGGTCTCACGGATCTCGAATGTGATTCGACAGCAAAAATGGTTGTGAAACTGGACTATCTGCGTAGCATACTCAACGATCCCAACTCCTTCAAGAGTATATATCGATACGCCTATGATTTTGCCAAGGTAAAAATAATCTTGCAAGAATAAATACATATATGTATATACACCAATTGAATTAATTTTTCTTATGCAGGACTCGGATCAGCGAAGCATGGATATTCTGACGGCTAAGGCGATGCTACAATTACTTCTTGGCAAGCATTGGACACTGTATCCACAATTTGCGCAATTCCTAGAGCAATCGAAGTACAAGGTTATTAATAAGGATCAATGGTGTAATATACTCGAGTTTTCGCGCACAATCTGTATTGATCTGTCAAACTATGATATTGATGGAGCCTGTACGTAACAGTTAATACGCGCGATAAGCATACATGCTTTATTAATCATTTTCAATTTTAGGGCCCGTCATGCTGGATGAATTTGTGGAATGGCTGCGTTTACAACGCGGGCTAGCCGTTGGGAGTTCGGGATCCAGCTGAGAATGCCTGGATCGGATATTTTTTGTTCAACTTTAGAAATTCTGTAGTGTCCATCATGATACGATCGGCTACACACACATACATATATGCAAAACGCAAATCTCTCCTCCATTGCACACGCTAACTCTGACACACACAAGGATACGTACAACAAGGAAGAGACAGAAGGCACTCGAGACTGCGTAAATCTTAAAAAATAAAAATAAAACCGAACTATAAAACAACACTATTGATATGATAATGTAATAATTTAATTGTAAAGAACATTTATAAAACAATCTACCTAAGGCATCACTGAAACTGGTAGTAGACAGCAAGCTAACTTCTAAGCCATCGAAAAAGCGCCGCAACAACCTAAAACTGAACTAATGCCAATATACAAGTAAGAAAAATATATGATTCAAGCATACATACATACATATGTATGTACATACATCTGTATTTCTAAATGGAATGTATTTCTAAATGCATCCGTACTTTAGATAAGCAAGCAAGAGCTAATATTATTGGAGCTCGCAAAATCCAATAAACATTGAAATATATCTTGGTAATTCCAATATATTCGGTTAGGCAGTATTTATTCTCTAGCCAGAATGGTTTTTTCATATGGAGACCAGTAATGTTGAATGAGCTGAAGCAATTTAAAGATTTTAATAATGGATATTCGACACGGTAAATCAACCTACTGTATCGTTTCAATTAGGGCTCAGATATTGTTATTCGACTACATTAATTAATACCATCGAAAATAAATCATTGAATGTATATTGTAAAATGTAAGCAATTTGCAAATTTTTTCGGGCGGTGATGCCAGATCTCTACATTTATTGCTTCAGTGACAGGCCAGACATTCCAATACATAGTATTTGTCATTTGTTAAAGTATACAAGTTTAAATATTAAATTATTAGATTTACTAAACTAAATTTAATGATGCCTGTATGCAACTCACACAAATTTAGATTTCATTAAAGTCCAAAAACCATAATTTTATGCTGGCGATATATATAATTTAAATTTTAACGTTTACGAGTGCTCTTTGTGAACATTTTTCAGCACTGGTCATGCAGTGCTGTTGAAAACATGTTATCGTTTGAGGCTTAGTGACGCTGACGAACTACTCAAACTGGCATTCAAATAAAATAAACTGTTTCGGCGCGTTCTACACTGTGTGCCTGTAAATCGTGTCGGTCTGGGTATCTTGTATTAGATCATTGTTAGTGTGAATTTGTTATCATATTTTATAATACACTTTGGGGTAAATATTTGCGTGCAGTGCACAAAAATAAGCCTGAGCAATCAAAAGAAGCAAGCAGGCTGAGCAGATATAGAAAACTAAAATAAACGAGTCAGCCTAAAAAAGGTAAAACTGAAAAAATGGCCGCAAAACCCGAGGATAAGAGCACGGATATACCTGATCGTCTTTTTGACTCTAATCACCGTAAGACCTATAAGCGTATGCGCTTTTTCGGTAAGGTAAGTGTTAGGTGTGTCTCGCACACTGATTTAAAAAAAAAAAAAAAGTACAGGGAAAACATGCGGAGTCCGTCCTACACATAGGCGATTGCATTGTTTGCCCTGGACATTTTGTTCCTGCTGTTTTCGCGATATGCAGTTATGTCTGCATGCATGTATGTGTGCAGGTTTGTGTAGTCACACACGCATGTATATAGCTACGAGCAGAAATTAGTGTTGTCAAACACAGCAAACAACTAGTTGGCTGTTTTGGCGCGTACAACACAATAAATGAATGTATGTATCTACATATGTACGTACTTATGTTCATATATTCTGCTTATATATGTATTTAAAATATTTCTGAGAATTTTGAAATACAATTTCAGGGTGGATTTGCTAAATGTTATGAAATAATTGATGTGGAGACCGACGATGTGTTTGCTGGCAAGATTGTGTCCAAGAAGCTTATGATAAAGCACAACCAGAAAGAGAAGACGGCTCAGGAAATAACTATTCACCGCAGTCTAAACCATCCAAATATTGTAAAATTTCACAGCTATTTTGAAGATGTTCAGAATATCTACATTGTGCTGGAGCTGTGCAAGAAACGCGTACGTATTCTGAAATGATAAATATCTTGACCAAAGGTACGCATGTATTATTAATTGTTTTTCAACATTTTGCCTTGTAGTCGATGATGGAGTTGCACAAGCGCCGTAAAAGTATTACAGAGTTTGAAACCCGCTATTACATATACCAAATAATACAGGGTGTCAAGTATCTTCACGACAATCGTATCATTCATCGTGATCTCAAGTTGGGCAATCTATTTTTAAATGACATGTTGCATGTGAAGATTGGTGATTTTGGACTAGCAACACGTATTGAGTACGAGGGTGAACGCAAGAAAACATTATGCGGCACTCCTAACTATATTGCACCAGAGATCCTGACAAAGAAGGGTCACTCGTTTGAAGTGGATATCTGGTCAATTGGTTGCGTTATGTATACGTTGTTAGTTGGTCAGCCGCCTTTCGAAACGAAAACATTGAAGGACACTTACTCAAAAATAAAAAAATGCGAGTATCGCGTGCCGAGCTACTTAAGAAAACCGGCTGCGGATATGGTAATTGCAATGCTACAACCTAATCCAGAAAGTCGTCCTACAATAGGACAGCTCCTGAATTTTGAGTTTCTTAAGGCGACACAAGTGCCAGTGTTTTTGCCCAGCTCTTGCCTAACAATGGCGCCACGAATCGGCATTAACGATACTATAGAGGACCCTACTCAGCGTAAGCCGCTGGCGGAATATAATGGTCTGCGAGATGATACTCGTTTAGAGTCGACGTTTTTGAAGAATAATTTACACGACGCAATTACAGCGTCGGCTCAGGTTTGTCGTCATAATGAAGACTATCGTAGCGATATTGAGAGCTTGCATCAGCAGCTGACGAAGCTTATTAATGATAAGGTATGTAGTATAAGGTTAAATATCAAAGATATGAATGTGAATATGCTTCCATTTTAAAAGCCGCGTTTACTGCAAGGAAATCTTGGCGATGAGAATACCGATCCTGCAGCCCAGCCGTTATTTTGGATTTCAAAGTGGGTCGACTATAGTGATAAATACGGTTTTGGCTATCAGCTGTGTGATGAGGGCATCGGAGTTATGTTCAATGACACCACAAAACTCATTTTGTTGCCTAATCAACTAAACGTGCATTTCATTGATAAGGAAGGTAAAGAGTCCTATATGACTACGACAGATTACTGCAAGTCACTGGATAAAAAGATGAAACTGCTGTCATATTTTAAACGATATATGACTGAACATCTGGTAAAGGCAGGGGCCAATAATGTTCCTGATGAAAACGATCAAATTTCTCGAATGCCTCATCTTCATTCCTGGTTTCGGACGACTTGTGCAGTGGTTATGCATTTAACCAATGGCTCTGTTCAGGTACTAACGATAAACGTTCAATTAAAGAAACATTTAAAATTTATTTTTGTTTCTTACTTAGCTTAACTTTTCGGATCATATGAAAATAATTTTATGCCCCCGTATGAGTGCCATCACCTACATGGATCATGAGAAAAACTTTCGCACATATCGATTTTCAACTATCGCCCAAAACGGAGTTTCCAAGGATCTATACCAAAAGATACGTTATGCTCATGAGAAACTCAGGAAAATGCTTGAGAAGATGTTTGTTTGAGCATTAAAAGAAATTACTACAGCCGGCTGACTTCATATATTCATTCTCGTTACGTCTATGTGTAGTTAAACCGAATACAATAATTTTCTATATAGCGTGCAAGTAAAAAGGCTTTTTTCTCCATGTTCGATATTTTCCAAATTCCCGTTGCTGTTTAAATTACTTGCTTGTTTATTTATTAAGTTATATATTCAGTTTTTTCCGCTAAGTAATTAGCTTTTGTAATGTCAATAGAAAACAAAAATACACCTATATAAAATATGTTTTATTAATTTTTAATATATAAATATACAAAGTAATAAAGATTTAAAGTGATCAGAATCAGTATATTTAGCTCGTTTTCTTTTAGGTAGATAGTTTTCGGTATTTAGATATTGCAATTGTTCTTTAATAATGATAATCGAAATGTCTAATCTGTTAATAGGAGAGCTCATTAATGAGTGTGTAACTAGGAAATATTTTTGTATGTGCAAACTAAAATTACTTGGAAGTGTTGCCTAAAAAATAGTTGTTTTTTTTTTACATTGACGCTCATGTCATTGTTGGTTGTATTTTATTTAGTATATATTTAGAGATAGGGAAGTAAATATATTTTATAAGGCTTTGGTCACACTGTTATTCCTTTTCGTATTGATTTTATTTTCAGCAAAGTCCAAGTCGGATTTGTGTAGAATATCTGAAAATCGTTATCTAAATGCGAATTGGTGCACAAAAATTCCACAAGTGAAATAATGGGGGACAATGAGCAGAAGGCTCTTCAGCTTATGGCTGAGGCTGAAAAAAAGCTGACACAGCAAAAGGGTTTTCTCGGCTCACTTTTTGGGTGAGTAATGTGGGTTACAATCGTATTCATTTTTATTTTCTGAGCTCGATGTAAAGAAATAAGGTAGGTATTTCACTATAATTATTGTATTAATGAGCATTCGATGCGTGAGATTCTTTAAAATATATACAACGTATTGCATATATAAATTTCATAAATACATACAGAAATATTGATTGAGGACAGATTTAACCAAAATTCTAATATGTGTATTAAACTTAATAAATATATTAATGTGGACAAAAATATGATTCATAAGTATAAATTTACATATTAATTTACGAATTGATTGTTTTATTATTATTAATTTGTATTTATATTTAATAAGCATATTTATGCTGAGATTATGACTATTAATTGGCACACTTGGGAAACTACAAAACTATAAAAGACATAATTATTGATGCTTATTATTATTTGATAGACCCGATTTCGTATGGATGAATATACGGTCATAAGTGCGAGTGATATGCATTGTTTTTATTCACAATTTCTATTGTTATAAATCATTGCAGTGGCTCCAATAAAATTGAAGATGCTATTGAGTGCTATCAGCGAGCTGGCAATATGTTTAAAATGTCGAAGAACTGGAGTAAAGCCGGTGAATGCTTCTGTGAGGCAGCCACTCTCCATGGACGAGCTGGCAGCCGCCACGATGCAGGCACTTGCTACGTGGATGCTTCGAATTGCTACAAGAAAGTAGATGTGGAAAGCGCCGTCAACTGTTTGATGAAGTCCATAGACATTTACACAGATATGGGGCGCTTTACAATGGCAGCCAAGCATCATCAGAGCATTGCTGAAATGTATGAAAGCGACCCAACTACTCTGGTAAGCACCTATCATATATGTGAACATTTAGAGTACAGACTGGAAAGTAATTAAATATTTGTAATTTATCTGGTGACGTGAAGGCCAAAGCCATTCAACACTATGAACAAGCGGCAGATTATTTTAAGGGCGAAGAGTCTGTAAGCTCTGCGAATAAGTGTATGCTAAAAGTTGCCCAATATGCAGCCCAACTGGAGGATTATGAAAAAGCAATATCGATATATGAGCAGGTAGCTGCCTCATCACTAGAGAGCTCGTTGTTGAAATACAGCGCTAAGGAGTATTTCTTTCGTGCCGCTCTTTGTCATCTAAGCGTTGATTTGTTGAATGCGCAACACGCAATCGAAAAATATGCGCAGCAATACCCGGCATTCCAAGATTCACGAGAGTTTAAACTTATCAAGGTAATTAAGATTTTGTAGCTTAAATTTTCATTCAATAAAATACATTTTTATGTAGGTTCTATGTGAGCACCTTGAGGAGCAGAATATCGAGGGTTTTACAGAAGCAGTAAAAGATTACGATAGCATCTCACGCTTAGATCAATGGTATACAACAATATTGCTACGTATTAAAAAGGCCGCAGACGAGGATCCTGATTTGCGATAAAAATACCAATATATTAACGCGTATAAATACAATATGTAAACGCATACAACTTCTTAAATGCTTTTTGAGTTTACAAAAAAAAAAAAAAAAACCATAAATAAATAAATAATAATAAAAAATATATATATATAACATATATATATTTATATATATATCTACGTATACATATATAATGAAATTCATAAAAGAGAAATTTATTCAACTAAAATCAATATTCTATAATATGCAGTTTTTAAAGTGAAGACTTAATGATTTTTAGCTTATTTGTCAATGTACCTTATAAATTTATAAATAATATCGTCGAGATTTTGGATCATCTCTTTTTGTTGAGTTGTATAATGTAAATTATTTGTCAAAGTAATATAAAATTTGTTGAACATATTAATTTGATGGATCGATTTTTATTAAGGCTTTGTTTTTTTATATGATCACTAATGTGTTAAGCATATTGCTAATTAACAACGATTGAGATCTTCTAGTTTTGGCACTCACGATAAAATAAAAAGATAGAAAAAAAAAAAAAAACCGGAAGTTTCTAAACTTCTAAACAATTAAAAAAGATAGAAAAAAGTAAATTATTACTGAAAATAAAAATTAATATATATTAAAGATAACTAACTAATTCATTAGCATATTTTGAGGGTCGCAGTTAAATTCCATCAGAAAAAATTCGAATATTTGGTGAATCCGAAAGGTATGAATATATAAATAAATGATTTATTTAAAAACAAAAACTATCAAATTTTAATGTGTAGTCGTTGCTTAAACAACATAATAAAATTAGCTGATATATTTAAAATTATATCAATATTAAAAAAAAAAAATTATTACCATTACCATACTCATATACAAATAATGTTAAAATGGTTGGAAAGTAAAAATCTTCAAAATAATATTGGATCGCTCTGAAATACCGAACTACGTTTAATCGGACTCCGCCCTTCTTTTGCCGGGATAATTGATTCGTATAGTGGAAATCGCTAAATATAATAATAAATTGTTCCATAAGATTGGATCTGCTATGAAAAATCAAACATTTTAACGGCTTATTCATTTTGTTTTATAATAAATAAATAATCAAACAACGTATTCGCTTGCTCGATTTGCTCAATGTACATACTATTTTGTATTTCCTATATATTTTATGTATTGTATCGAGGTCTAAATAGTCGTACCTCTGACACTGAACTGATATCAGGAGGGAGTTGCGATCTCTTTACATGCAGACGCAGATTGAGAAATCATTGTTTCTTTATGTCGCAAGAGTGCTTCAATTTCACAATTTCTGTTTTTGTTATGCCAGAAAGAAAGTTTCCCGAATCAATACTTTATGTGAGGAACTATTTAATTTTCAGATTCCTCATTTAATATGCACTGTGAAGAGCAATATTGGTATGTACGTATTAATGTATATGCACGGGAACCGTTATCCGAGGTGCCGGCCAATGGGTGGCTGCCACGCAATTTGGCAGGAAAGTGGCGTCACCCAGATCACGCCACTTTACCGTTTTTATGAGCTCAAGCGTCAGAAAGACCACCCGAAGCAGGGCCTGTGGCTGGGCTAAAAGGTCACCGGCAGCTCCATACGGGAAGTTAAAAAAATGGTGATTATTAAAAGTGAAATTCAGAGTAATAAGAGTGCCGAAGTAAAACTAATACGTGAAAGTCAACGCGAGTCGTAATTCAGGACTTCAAAGTATTCCCAGGACATCGTGGGAACAGCAAGGGCATCCAGTGGGAATCCTTGCGACGACAAAAGAGGCAACCAGGATCGTCAGCGGCACCAACTAGGACATTGGTGCAGACTGAGTAAGTTCACGTAGCCGTGCGTTAGAGAAGTCTTGTGAGTGAAACGAAGCTAAGCCCATCCGCCGGAATTTACAGATCCAGATCTTGGCGGTTTCCCAATCGCTCAAGTAAAATTAGCGTGTCTTAGCACAATACTCTCCCAGCGCTGAGCAGGTGTACCTAGCGAAAGCGAATTATCATATAAGTTATACTTTAAGTGGAGTGTGAAATTTATATAAAACTTATTCAAGAAATTTACTGTACGTTTCTAAACCATAACTCACAAGAGACTAATTAATATCGCAGGGGCTTGAACAAATAAATTTGTTGGCACCAATCCAGTCAGTTCGTTAAAGCACACATGTACATATTTATGTATCTGCGTGCGTCTCGATTGATCAAAACGATACTAATTTAAATGAGCGTGTTCCAGGCGCTTAAGAATTCGTTATGAAATTGTTAAACTTTATTAGCTGCTAGCTGATTTGCCATTGAGAATAATTGTATTAGAATATAAACTTTTGAAGTTGAAACGGTTCGACTGCATGAATCATTTGTGGATTGATATTGTGGGCATATTATAGAACCTTATTGTTAAATAAATTTTCCAGACCATCTAATCATATATTATAAACCTCTTAGAATATTAATAATTTGGTCCGCCTTGCTGAATGCTCTTTCTGATTCTACTGACGTCGCGGGAATGCAGTATTAGCAAAAAAAGCTTCCAATAGAGGAAAATTCAGCTGGATTTACCTGCCGCTAGTTTTATATTCATTTACACATATGAGGCACTTTGCAAATTTTCGGTCCCCAGACCTCTTGAAATATTTCCAATTTTATATAAACATATAATATAGTAATATTTTTACAATTAAGCTTTTTACGCTCAAATTGAAGAACGCGCCAAAATGTATTTATCTGATGTGAAGCGCAAAAATATCGACAACGCTATCGATAACCACCGCGATATTTGACAATCGCTATATTGATAGCTCGATGGTGCCACTAACGAGAGAGCACATAGACTAGACAACTAGTTGAAATCTTTTTGCACGCTTTTTCTGGGGCTTTAGAACTCCACACAGCTTTGGGTTCGCTCGGATCCTTACTTTTAGGTTCGAGCTACGAAAATATACGAAAGCACAATCATTTCGCTTTATGCGCTCGACCGAGATGGTCAAATGTTCAGCAAAATTATACATATATACTTAATGGTGTCTGCCAGGACTACTTCTGCCTAATGAACATTAGATGGCGCAATAAAACAACATTTTCATTTAATACCTATTTTTAATCAGCTGTTGCAGCAGAGTGACCATTTTTTATTTAACAGTCTGGTAATATTCAAAAAAGCAATATACAAATTGTAGGTTGGGGATGGAGTTGGAACTATTGTATTGTATGTCTATAACACACACATTTTGAAAAAATGGTAAGAACTTTGCAACATAATATTTTATTTATTGAGTACAGGTGAAATATTGAAATGACATCTATTCGTCATGTGAATTGAAAAATAACATACATATGTATGTACATAGTAATTTTGCAAATTCAGATTCCTATATATTTTCGTGGACAATGATATACCAGTTCCAGGAAAAACGGTGAATATCTTATTTGAAATTCCTAGTTTGGTGAATATCTTTACGTATTTTCTGATATAAAGTGAGTTAGCAAATATCTTAACCATCACTCTTCGTTTATATATATTATAAATTCAAGCTGTTATACTAGATTTTTAAATAGTTGACACTGTAGATGTAGGTTGAGACGTATTCCCCGAATATATTCACCAGCCTCTATCTGTTATACATGTAGCAATGGTTAGCATATTTGCTAACTCTACCTTAACTGATATATATAAACCCATGCGAAAATATTTACCAAATAAAGTTATAAATTTTCTACAATTCTCATTTATACCTAGATTGCATACAAAATTTATAGCTGCAATATTCACCTTGCTGTCGCAAAGACATGTAATTTTTTATATAAGCTCTTATTCATCTTATATAAAATACTTACATATACAAATAAATAGTTAGTTTTAGTCTTTCAAATCATAAAAGTATTGCATGTTTGTATAACAGTTTTGAACTTAAGGCTTTAAAATTTGAATTCGATATTTTGGTAAATGCGTTTAATAGTATATACAATTAAATTTCTTGTTTCTATAGTAAGAAACAAGAAATTTAATTGCATATATTTTCACTGTTTTTCGAGATATTGTGATCTCAAAGCAGAGCTGATTTTGAAATCCGTTGAAGCTTTCCGTCTCTGCACGTCCGTATGTATGAACGCGTCGATCTCAAAAGACATGAGCTAGAGACTTGTTTGTTTTCCGTGTGTATCACTAGAGACTTATGCTTTGTCACATGCACACATTTTAATATTATGATCACTATTTACAAATTTCATGGAGATAGTCCATCGACAAGAAAAGTTATTAAGCAATTAAGTTCCTATAATAAGCCCACACAGAAGTCCATGCGAGTTTCTTGTGTTAGCAGAGGGGTTCAGGAGGTTTCGTTGTCGAGCAGTCTTGTTTTTTACTTATTTTGAACTAGAGACTTGACATTTTTTTTTTTTATTTTATTTTAATAACAACTTAAATTATTTTTAATGATAGTTTTTTAATTTAATATTGTGCATTATGAATAAATAATAAATGCATTATGATGAAGCCTATTGATTCCAAGCCAACCTCGGCACAATAGATGTGTGTTATTATTGTCGCACCTCGCCGTTGGCTCGGTGTCATTCAGACAGTAAGATGCTTTCTTTATAATTTCACTTAAATTGAAAATGTAAGGTAAACCATAATTAAGAAATTTGTCGGGTGCGAGCGTGGGTAACCAGAACAAATTGTGAATTACACGCTCGCTTAACCACAGGTTAGCCACCCCAGAGCAGAATTGGGAAAACTGTATGCGGAGTGCCGAGAACCAATTGCCAACTGCTGAGTGGTTGCAACATCAAATTGTAATTACAATTTCCCCGCTTTACCTCTACCTCCACCACAACCACCTCCACCTCTGGTCGTCCTTGCGCTCGCCTTTGAATTTGTTAACATGCGCGCGTTAAAAAATGCTCTTGATGGTGTTGCCTATCAGTGTCACTAAGTGAGGGCTACGTGACAATTTGCTGTTCCGCGAATCTCCCCATCGCTTTTTTAGCACCCCTCGGACAGTGTAAAAAGTGACTCGCCCTTCGTGGTCGCTTAGCTTCAAACCGAAAATAGTACTAACATGTGGTAACCCATAATTTGCGCTAAGGGAGTTATTAATATATTTATCATATCGTCCTTCTTGGGAATGATTGTATTTAGATAATAAGGCACAGCTTATGAATATATATAGTAGAGAGTGTAAAAATCTATATTTATAAATAAAGTGGATACAGACAATAAAGCATTCAAGAATATTCATTATTAAGTTTCAAATCCTGAACTAGTTTTGCGACAATGCTTATGGCCAATACTTGGGCTTCTATTCCATGTAAACTTTTTATACCTTCAACCCTGAAAATGGGAAATCAGGGTATAATGGTTTTGTAACAGGCAGAACGAGGCGTGGCGTCTTTTTAGCACTGTCCGTCTGTCTTTTCGTGAATTGTGAATTGTGAATCCTTGAATAGTATTGAATCTTCAATGATACATATCGCTCCTCAATTGCCTATGTAACGTGCGAAAGTTTTCATGAAAACTATGGAAAAAAATCACTAAGTCCACATTATATCGAGTATGATATATTATATTGAGTTCTCAACACAAATATTTCATAAATAAAATTAGCTAACAACATTGCAGTTTATTAAAGATAGTCTGTTATAACTAAATAACTAACATAATACAAACATTTTTGCAATGCTAATACTATATAAAATGTCTTCTCTATGAAGAATTTTTCGAATGGGCGATACTCTCTTTAAAGTTATTCGTTTTCAGTGCCCATATACCATATATGTACATAAAACGTAATCAAAATCGTTTTGCTGTTTTATAACTAAATCTTTCAGATCAATGCAAAATATTTTGACATAGAGTGGGAATTAACATTAAGAGCAAGAGGACGGATTTCAAGTTTTAAATCCTCTTGCAAATGAAAATTGGCTATTTGTCAAATAGGGCGTAGCGGAGGACAACAGAACACTTTTAAATTTAAACACAAATTGTCAGATCAAAAACAAAAATTGAAAATCACCATCTGTCAAAATTCACGTCATTCCACGCAATCTGCCAGCGCACTGAAGACTACCTCTCTACCCCACAGGCTAATCCTTTGAGCAACAATGTGGCATATTTGAGGTGGACGGAGATAATTGGGATTCTGTTTGTACAATGTTTTCCTGGTGCACTTGTCAAGTGTTGGCATACCGACTCGACTGAAGCGCTCATTAAAAAATACCTCCTGACTACTCTGCAGAAAGAGGGTGGTCTATCTAAGTAATTGTGAACGCTAATGTGTTACCTTACGCCATCAAAAGAACACTCGTGAAGGGTGGTAGAGGCTTATGAAACTTATATATCCCCAATTATTCGATACAGCTATTAGGTACTTACATATATGCAACATAAAGGTCAGCCTACTTATTTCAAAATCAATCTATTCCTTGGTGCGTAATTCACATTTACAATTCAATGGGATTCCCATTGAAATTTATGCGAAAATCTATACAATGAATCCTTGCAATGTAAACAGTAATGGGAGTTGGTATTTTCAGTAAAAGGAATTATAAATGCTCATAGTAATGGAATCAAAGCTATTTTAACAGAGATTATTTAGATATTTCTTTTCTGAATTTTATTTGCAAAATGTAACTCAGCTGTTATTAGCTGTCTTTAAAAAAAGGAGATTGATACATGCCGAAATAAACTATAAATTAAGTCAACTCGCATATCATGAGAAATTCGAACACGTACTCGTGTCAAAATTTTCCCAATCTGCCCTCTACCGATAGAGGAGGTTACTAGTAACTTAAGTATCTAAATTTGAAGCTTTTAGCTCTTATACTTCAGGAGATATAAACTTTTGCGGTTTGACACGTCCCGCATGGCGGACATATATCCGACAAAGCTTTTTGATTTTGGTAGTATATATACCAAATTTAGGGTCTGTAGCATCAATAGTGTCCAAAATATAACAGAATTTGAAAAATCATTTTACCTTCAGGTCCGATTTGCTACGCCCCTAAAAGACGTACATATATAATTTTTTCATCAGTTTTTATAAAATTTTAACGGTCTAGCTTAAAAACTCTTGGAGATACAGTTTTATCCGATTTGGCACGCTCTAATGAGCGTCGATATATCCACCATAGCTCGTGAAGGAAAATGCATTTTCCGATTTTTATAAATCGGCGATATGCACGATTTCACTTTCATTTCACTTTTGTGAATGAGTAAATTATTACAGATCAATTTTTATATAAAAATCAAATCATAACTCTGTGTGTGTACATATACTTATGTACATATACATATACTATGTGCATAGGCACTTGCCCATTGCACTTGTCCTATGCATTTGACAGTACCTATTCAGTAGGTAATATTTGTATGAATTATTGACACGTTCCCCTGTACCCATATATATAACACTATATGAGTTTACTATTTATTTAGTTTTAAGAACATTTTTTTTACAGTCTGACAACACAAGCTTAACAGCAGAAAATGCCCTTGGCAAGGCGGTACAAACGTGGATATGTGAACTTTTTGTCTTTCCAATAGCACATAATGTCCACGTTTAAGTGTATAACCTTTAGCGAATGTCCATTAGTCTCGGTTATGGCCTAATTGGGCTCTGGTTCGTCCTTTTTCCTCAGACTCTTGACAGTTGGACGGAACATATTAACTTACATATTATATTATATTATGAATTATATATGAAAAGTATTAATACGTAGATCATATATCATATGATATACCTCTTTTAGTTTAAGAGATATTTCAATTCAATTTGTATACCCTGGACCCATTGAAAATGGGAAATCAGGGTATAATGGTTTTGTTGAAATGTATGTAACAAACAGAAGGAGGCATAGCAGAGCCCACAAAGTATAAATATTCTTGATCAGGAGTCGATTTGGCCCTGTCCGTCTGTCTGTCTGTCCGTATGTATAAAAGCGTCGATCTCAGAAAGCTAGAGACTTCAAACTTTTGTAAATGCCCGTCGATATACAGTGCGCATATCGAGTTTATCACTAAAAAACGATAACTCATTCCGATATTTTTATTTATGAAAAAACTTATCGAGGATCAGTTTTAAAATTATATCTCCTACATCTTTAAAGGTAGAGTTTACAAATTTAAAATGTATATTAAGATGCATTTTATACAATTCTACGTCTAGAAATTAAATTATTCAAAAAATAAATTCTCATAATATTGCCAACACTGCAGCGCAGCCCTATAATGGTATTATTTATTTTTATCATATAAATTATGTGTAATATTTAAAAGTGATTTTAAAAAAATTGCAAATAAACGTTTATTCTTTTTTTTAATTTGCCGTAAAAAATAAGCTTTGTGTGTTTTCCCCACTCTTCATAGGGCTTCTTTTGAACTTCAGTTTTGTTTATATTCATACTCTTATTTGCGGTCGCTGTTAGAAATATACGTAAAATATATTTCAATAATAAATACTGCTTGCAAATTTTTCAAATTAGTATGTTAAAATGTGTCTAGGGTAGCAGAGTATATAACAGTCTAGGATACCCGGCTTCGGCTTCATCTTATTATATATCATTGCATTTGTACATGAGGTTATGTTTGTATTATAATCAAGGATTTGGATATGTTTGAAAAGTATTTAGGTCCTCATAGCGGAATTGCACTGTGTTAGCTGAAGCCGACCATCCACTTGCCACGTAATTTGGTTCTAGGATTATCCGAATAATAATGAACCGCACAGCTCGAACATTTATTTACCGGCTATTGGCTTTCCCATGAAATAGAAATATTTACTCAAGTGCGTAATCCTCCTCTGCAGCTCAGTTGCCAATAGGCAATTGGCAATGCCAATTGTATGGACACTAAAAGAGCAATTGTAGCTGGGCATGAAATTCAAATACAAACAACTCGAACAATATCCATTCATGAACCTGTCAATCCTCAATCGAATTGGGATTGTGTGAATATAAAACTGGAATGTTCGTGTATTCACGTGTTTATTTAACCGCTTAGAACGGCGCTGCGAATTGGCGCCATCTGTTCACTAGACTTATTTACAGCACATCTGTATATACATATACTCAAATATCTGTATTTACGGGTCTTTGTTTATACATTAATTCATCAGATTTGTATATGGGTATAAGACTTAAATAGTGTGTTTAAACTCTCGGATTAAGAATCGGTTCACCATCGGTTCATTTATAACTTCCCATAGCTACTTGGATAAGTTTGTTTTTTCGTCTAATGAGTCCTAATTAATGAACTACGTACATACATACATATACATATACATACATACATATATATTTAATATGTTTATACAATAAAATTTCAACGCCAAAAATAATAATCTACGAATTTACATTGGAATGATATTCTTACCGATTTAGTTGCCTTCAATAGCATAAGAAACTATATCTAGCTCCTCGTCCTCGTTCTCCAAACTATTAAAAAATCTTGTGATTTTCGAAGGTGTCAATTCCTTTGCGGACATTCTTCCTAAGTAAGAAACACTGTCGACAAAAATACATATATCTGTAGGTTGGCATCAAAGAGGAACATAAACCACATAAAACAATCCAAAACCAATTCCGATGACTCATAGCAACACATAATGACACAAAACAACAAAATACTTATAAAACATAAACACTATCAATGGTATGTTGCATAAATGCAACAAAATTGAGAGCGCAAAATAGGACTCCTAATAGTGCTTTATATACTCATTCACGAAAGTGAAATGAGTATATTGGTTTCGTCCGTCTGTCCGAACACAGTCTATTTCGGCACTATTGAAGCCAGAGACTTGAAATTTGGAACATATACTCGTGTATATCTCCGATTTATAAAGTGCTAAAATTTTCCGGATCCGCCCACTATAGCGTGGCAAATCGGAAAATGTATTAGAGCAAAACTTGGCTACTAAATTGCTGAGTATTCCCTAGTCGGTAATGCCCGACTGTAACGTTATTACTTGTTTGTACATATATTTGCAGCATACCGTTATTCAAGAGTTACTCACAATACACAACAACAAACCCAAAAACTTGATGACAAGCGCATTATTAATATAGTTACCTTGCTCGCAAATTAAAAATGTTCTTTTTTAGAAAAATTTGCAAATATAAAATTAGACATCATGTATACAATTTACAAATTTGGCGGAAAATATTATTATGTGTAATAGTGTAACCAACCTCAAAAATGGAAAAAAAATGCATATTCCATTGCGAAATAACTCCATTTAAAGGGTATTTTGCAGATATGCAACAAGGGTTAGTCCTTGACATATGTATGTATTATTTGAATATCTGTAGCTCGATCATTTTGTAATAAATCACAATTATAATATTATATCTATATCAAGTGGGGTCTATAGTAATATAAGTAATAGTAGCATAAGTACTTTCGACTGTTTGACTTGGAGATCCTCTGAAACCTCTGAAGAATTGATATTCCAATAATTCAATATTTCTTTTCCGAAAACATCTCTCTCTCTCTCTCTCTGCACTCTCGCTGCTAAAAGCACAGTTGACATAGCGACTGCGCTCGGTAGTATACTGCGCTGCAGTATGAGCTATATAATGACAACGTATTTATTGAATGAATCCTAGTACATAGATGGAGTTTCTGAATAAAGCTTTCAGAATGCGATAACATTCAGTTATTTGTATTTACTTTAGTAAACACGACAGGTAACGACCCTGATCAAGAATATGTATATCTACTGTAACCATAGCGTATGTTTTCAGGCTAAATATGTTGTCAAATTTTTGAGGTAGAGATTACCAAATCCTTACATTGATATAGAGAACTATCAATGCGTGAGTTAAGCAGATATTTCAGATTTGTATAGCCGATTCAGAATATAACTATTGATTCGAGAATCACTTTAAATGCTGGTAATCATAGCATAATCTTTAAAATTTGCATGCTCTTTATTCGAGAGAAGGCACTTGAGATCCATATCACGCAAATTATTCTCGTCACGTCTAACGCTTATAAAGCATCATTCAAAGTGCCCGCCAATTTTACTGCTTACCAGTGTGCTCTATCTTGTCCGGACGGCTGAAGTATTCTCTGCCCTATCCCCCGATATTTGGTATGCATATGTATATGTATGTATGTACATTAGACTGGGCTGAATGACCTGCACAAAATTGCTTTGGGCATTCGGAGGACGGCGACGCGACGCGTCGCGATGCGATGAGAGGCGATGCGATGCGATGCGATGCGAGGCTCATTGTGGGTGTTTTGGCATTCAGATTACGCTTTGTAGTAATTAGAGGGAGTAGAAGCTTTGATATTTTCAAGCGGCAACTGCGCAGCCTGGTCATCATTCCCTTGTATCTCGAGCTCCCCACCCTCCACCCGCTGCCTGGATGCCATTTGCAAACGGCTGCACACTCTTTTGAGATCAAACTGATCGGCCTGCGGCATCGGGCATTAAATGAGAATGTGAGGGTAGGAGCATCAGCTTTGGCACGGGCTTATGCACATGTTTTACACTGCACGTGAGCGGGATGGGAAAGGGTAACAGGAGTATGAATGGGAGTAGGAAGGAAAGCAGTAGTGAGAGCAATAGGTGATAGGATTTGAAAATCTATAAATGTTGGCAATATTCAAAGGATACTTTCTAAAACAGCTCGATTCAATTACCTATGAATATTGTTTTGGGCTCCCTTGGCCTAAGAACAAAAGTGGACAATCGAGTACATGCTTATCAGGTGAAACAACGTGTGCCACGTACCACCACTGCCAATAGGAAGGAAAAGTGCATAGGAGGCTCGTCAACGGCAAATAAAAGGCGCATTTTTATTAGGCAGTCAAGCTCGGTAACGGTTGCCGACTGATTGCCAACCAGCAGCCTGCTCCAGCTCCATCGCCTATGTCGACTTGCAGGCACAGCCAGGCCCTACATGAAGCTTTAGCAAGTTCGCTCTGTTGCTTATTGTCTGTTTGCTGATGCCTGGTACCTTGTGCCTGGTACCTGGTACCTGCTGCTGTCCCGCTCCCTACTGCCGTGTGCTGCATTGGAGATTCGAGTGCGATGAAAACACAGCCAATGCGAAGAGCCATAAGAAGGAGTAGGAGCAGCGAAACGCAACATAACCAAAACAAGTCCCAAATGAACGGGGCAGTATTCTTCAATGACGATATATGTTTACTCTATATTTCTTGGTACATGCACAATATACATTATTTTTTATCGTGTTACTTTTCTTATTGAATATTGTATGAACTTATTTAAAGAGCTCGCCACCGTGCTTGAGCTATCAACGTAAATTTCATTGCATACCATATGTTGAGCCATTGCAAGGGACAAAACGCTTTACATCGTACGAATACCCGAAAAGGTGTAGGTGTAAGACATAAGAATATAAAGCAAATGTTAAGCGAACAAAATGCAAAGTCAAACGAACAAAATCCTATAATTAAACAATTATTGCAACTCCCACTTTTTGCTCGAGGCCACTGCCGGATTCAGGACCCTTGCGCTATGTGCACTACTCCTCCTTTTTGAGATCACGACGGTCGTTGCACACTGTTGCCGATTATGAAGCAAAAAAGAGGAGAAGCAAAAGCAAGTACTTCTCTCTGTTGACCATACTGCAGATGTGGCACATATTTCTGGCAGAAGCTCGTGCTCATTCCTGCCTTAAATATCAGACACCAAACAGACTTAGTTTTGATTTCGCACTATACATCGACATCAAAAAGAGATTGTAAAGAGATGGTCGAATACAAAAATGAATCAAAACAAGTGAGAAAGCTCTAGTCGAGACTGCTCAAATGCGAGATCCCCTAAACCCTTCAAGCAACTGATATTTCAATAACAATTCGTATACACACACGCACATACACACGCACACACACAAGCGACTGCACTTGGGCAGCGCATTATTATGAAAATTTATTTGCTGAATAATTTAATTTTTGGACGTACAATCCTAATGAAACTTTCAGTACTTAATCATAATGTTTAAAAGTATGTATATACCGAAGCATAAGTCTCTAGTATTTGAAATACGTGATAAACTCGATATCCGCGCGACATATACGGACATTCTAAAAGAAAGTTCAAGTCTACAGCTGCTATATCTTCTGAGATCGACGCGCTCAAACATACGGACAGACGGACAGACAGACAGACGGACAGGGTCAAATCGACTCAGCTTGCCGCTCTGATCAAGAATATATATACTAAAAAGTTAAAGTATTTCTTACAAATAGTTGGCAAGATAAATTTTCTGTTTTAAATATAACTTTAGATGTTAGAATATTGCAATCGATCGCTACCAACTGAATAATACTTTTATATACTCATACTCAGATACAGTTATGGCTACGGTATATCTGTGGATTTTACTTGATGTATATGTGTGAGACCCTTTCGGTTAATCCCAAGGGCAAAAGTAATATAGCTTAGGCTCGCAAACGAGTAATCTGCACTTTTCACTTACCACAGACTTAAGCGGGCCAAATTTAAAATAAAACAAAAAAAAAACCTTAATAAATTGCTTAAGAACAACCGATCTCACCCCCAAATCTATACCGCGGTGCACATTATAAGGCGACCTACTCCTGTTGAATGCGGGGCCCAGGTCGTTTATCTCTCTCTGCGACTGACCGCCAGCTTGTCTCTCAACCACGAGCATATGATAATTAACACAGAAGAGCGCGGGGCGTGATGAGGAGCGGTCCGCAGAGCCAAACAAATTATTAAAAATGAATTAGTGGAAATATAAATATGTATATGAAGTTTAAAATTCCACACAGTCTTACCATAGCAGACCATAGCAGAAGAGAACATTGTTTAAATGTTACTTCGGCGTCGACCCTGACTATACCGCAGCCTTAGCAGGAACGCACGTGCGCACAACTGACTGTCTCCATCCAAACCTGCCGCATTTTCAGGCACTGATGAAGCCTCCGGTCTTGCCCGTAAGGCCTCTGCAATTGAATATGAACGAATCGTTAGGTTTGATTTTGTAGAAATATAAAAACTCATTAAATACTAATCTATTCTCGATTTCCTTTTCTCTTGTTTGGGTTAGCATACCCTTAATGACGTTGATTGCCGTTGTCGTTGCCCTCGCCGGACGCAAAGGCTACCCAATTTTAAATCAGGTCATTTCTCATGATAAATAGTTACTTTGCCTTCATATATACTCTGCCTCACGCACCAAAATATTTTCATATTTATGAGTAGTATGGATTCATTTACACTTAATCAGAATAGAAGAAGGGGGCGTGGTATCCAAAATCTGTAAATAACAAAATATTTGTATTCATCATATGTATATACACAGTAAATCTGAGGTGTCCAGGTCTAGTAGTACAAATGAGGCTGAAAAAAGTAAATGAATTTTTCGATTATTCTCGATAAATAAGTTATCGGATGAGTTATCGAAAAAATAAGACAAATTTGTACTGCGTATGCTCTAGAAGAGTATGCATGCAAATTTTCAGCTCTCTAGGGTAGGGCTAAATCGACTCAGCTCGTCGTGCTGATCAAGGGGGTCTACTATTCTTTATTTTGCCAGCTACATACTTTTTCACAAAACCATTATACCCTGACTTCCCATTTTCATGGGTTCAGGGTATACAAATGTTGTAATAAATTAATTCATTGTTGTATTTAAGAGCAGTAAATATTTCCTACCTTGAGATTTTGTCTCCAGCTACTGATGTCCGTCGTGATGATAACCTGATCAGTTAGTTTCATATATAAAGTTTCTCATATTTATGTGATTTCTTAATTTTATGATAAAATGACCTCATTTGCCGTGGGTATTTGCATGCCCATTTCAATACAATAATTTAAACATATGTACGTATAGGGAATGGAAATACATAAGCATATCGTAAAATTAATCGGTTCTCATTATATAGTTGAAGTATTTTTGTTGTTTGTTGTCTGCAAATTCATATATGAATGAATGAAGCAATAGTCGAGACTGCTCGACACCGAGATCTCCTGAGCCGTTGAAGAAACTGATATTTCAATAATAATTCGCACACGCACGCAACACGCATTGGCAGCAGTGTGGGCTTACTATGGGAACTTAATTCCTTAATAACTTTTCTTCTGGATGGACTATCGTCCTGAAAATTATATATTAAGATTATGATTATAGCACGGATATGTATGCATTTGCCAAAGCACAAGTCTCTAGTATTTGAAGAACGTCTTTTATAGGGGTCAGGGTAAATTTTAACAAATATCCAAATTGCATAAAATGCGTCTTACTATATATTTAAAATTTGACTCTAGCTTTAAAGATGTAGGACATATAATTATACCCTGAACCCATTGAAAATGGGAAATCAGGGTATAATGGTTTTGTT
>NW_022046505.1:0-28825 GCF_001654015.2 Drosophila navojoa | reverse complement strand
TTTTTTTTTTTTTTTTTTTTTTTTTTTTTTTTTTTTTTTTTTTTTTTTGTTTTTTGTTTTAGATAACATAAATAATATAATATGCTTAAGTGCTAGCAAAAAAAAATATTGTAATTCTAATGTATAAATATACTCGTATATCTTTGAAAATGTTTCATTTAGCAGCATTTAAAAAGCAACGCATTTTTTCTTTCCCTCATGTTTTTCCTGTTTTTTTGTTTGTTTTGTTTTTGTTTGAGCTTAATTTAAATTCAAATGCAGCGCAGCAATTCACAACGTTTAAAATTAAGCAGCGCATTTAAATGGCTTTCCACGTGGGGTATATACACAGAGACAACTACAACGAGGCTTCACATAAAATATAATAATAATAATAATAATAATAATAATAATGGTATATAGAGGGGGGTTACGATAATAATTATATATTAATAATATTACATAGGTACTGATAAAGGGTGGTGGGGGTGGGGGCTGGGGGTATTTAGGTAGCTGTTTAATATGCCGGAAGGACTTTTATTACAACTATATATGAATATATATATCTGAATATAATATCAATAATAATTGCAATTATATTCCGAACTTGTGTGTGTGTGTGTGTGTGTGTTTGTTGGCTAAAAAACTAGCTTTAACTTTAAATAATCACAATTAAATATTGCTAAGGTAATGCAACAGCAACAGGCGGCAATGCACGTGTCCTGCCCCACAGAAGCACAATAATAAAACTATTGTAAAAATCGATATATGCATATACATATAGATATACATATATATACACACATATATATATATATCGTGTTAAAATTAAATCAACAACTTAAAAAAAAAAAAAAGCAGCAAGTTAAATAACAAAAAAAAAAAACTCTAAGAATTGTTGAAAACGAAAAAAAAATATATGAATATATATATATATATATAAACGAATTTACTTGACATTACATAAATATGTACAAATAGATAAACAGATACAAGTATTAAGACATACATATATCGATCCAGGTATATATGTATGCGTGCATAAAATTATTAAATAATATTTATAGACTGAAAGCTAAGTAGTGCTGTGTGGTGTAGTGTAAGTGTAAGTGTAAGTGTGAGTGTGGGGGAGTAGGGTTAGGTTAGACGCTGGTTGCAACTGGCCAAGCAGAGAGTTCAACACACAATTGAAGCGTTGCTGCCAGCGGCACCGTTCGACGACACGGCAGCACTTCCGACCGACCAGCGGACTCCAGCGACTCTCCGCACGGGCGAGAGCTGCTAAGAGCAGCGCGCAGGCACTGGAATGGCGCCAGTTGGCTACCAAATAGCTGGGCCGCACTAGCGGCGCGACGTTAGTGTTGCTGCTGTTGCTGCTGTGCTGCTGTCGCTGCCACGAAACGTCCTGAAGATGCGCAACAACAACGAACGATCCTCGCCCTTCTCGTCCACCTGACGATCGACGCGCCACCCGATGCTAGGCAGCCACCAGAAAGGCGTGTAATTCTCATCGTTTGGTGTTGTTGCTGCTGTTGTTGTTGCTACTGCTGCTGCTGCTGCTGCTGTTGTAGTTGTTGTAGTTGCTGCTGTTGCTGCTGTTGGCTGTGGACTCGCGCCTAAGCTATCTACTCTAATTATTTTACTATTTCTATTGCTACGATTTGTATTAATACTTAATTGCTGTTGTGTGCTTCTTGTGGTGTCAGCAACTGTTGCTGTTGCTGTTGCTGTTGCTGCTGTTGTTGTTGCTGCTGTTGTTGAGCTATCAGCAGCAACAGCAGCAGCATTACCTGACATTATTGTTGTTGCAATTGTCTCTGCTGTCTGTTCGGTTGCTGCTGTTGCTGCTGTTGTTGCTGCTGTTATTGTTGCTGCTGTTGCTTCTGTCGACGTCTGGCTCAGCATTGGCATGAGGCTAGACCAAAAATTTGTTGCCTCTGCCGCCGCTGGAGTGCTAGACGCATCCGAGCCACTCTCAATGATCGTTGCTGCTGTTGTCGTTGTCGTCGTCGTCGTCGTCGTCGTTGTCGTTGACGGCTGCTGCTCGTGTTGCTGCTGTCGCAGCTGCGATAATCGCCGCTTGTCCTTAACCAGTTCGTTTATAATGCGCAATTCTTGTTCAAAATTAATTTCACTTGCCGCCCGCTCACTGTCACCCTGGCCGCCGATTGTGTTTGTCATTAAATTGTCACTGGATGCCATATCGTTCAACACATCCAAGTCGTTGTCAGCATTGTTGCTGTTGCTGCTGCTGCTGCTGCTGCTGGTGTCGCTGTCGCTGCTGCTGCTGCCAATGGCAGCAACATTTCTGTTCAAATGCTGATAATAAAACCGGTCATCATCTCGAGCATTGCCATTGGCATCTTGATGTATGGCAGCAACTTTGGTTTCAGTAGCAGCAGCAACTGTTGCAGCTGTTGTTGTTGTTGTTGTTGTTGTTGTCACTGCTGCCGATGATGATGATTCTGCTGCTGTTGTTGCTGCTGTTGGTGTTGTTGTTGATGTCAATGATATTGCTGTAGCTGCAGTTGTTGTTGCTGTTGCTGTTGCTGTTGCTGCAGTTGTTGTGGTTGAGCTTAACTGAACCGGTTGCACTTTCGATTTTTTCAACACAGGCACATCTAGCTCTTGTTCTTCTGCTCGTGTTGGTGTTGTGGGCGTAGCCAACGATGTGGTTGCTGATGTAGTTGCTGTTGCTGTTGCGGTTGCTGTTGCTGTTGTTGTTGTAGCTGCTGTTGCTGTTGTTGTTGTTGTTGTTGCATCGGCATCGCGCTCTGCTGTGGTTGGAACAATATCCGTCGCTGAGTCGTCAGCATCCAGATCGGCGCTGAGCGGCGAGACGCGACGATGACTGAACTGCGGCATCAAATCGACGCTGCTGCCGTAGGCCGGCAGAAAGGCGTCGACCTTGAGCAGCTGCTCCAGGTCCGTTTCGATCTCTGCCTCGGCCTCGGCCTCGGCCTCAGCCTCAGCCACCGTCTCGGCAGCGCTCTCTGACTCTGACTCTGAGTCCGACTCGGGCTCGGGCTCTGGCTCTGACTCCGATTGCGCCCCCGCATTGGGCTTTGCATCCGGCTTCGCCTTGGGCTCAGTGCGCATCGAACTCGTCACAAGCTGCACCGTTGGCTCTTCATTCACTGACGCGCCCGCTGGCACAACAATGGCATCGATATGGCCAATGTCGCCGAAGGAGCCAATGTTGCTGCTGCTGCTGCTGCTGCTGCTGCTGCTGGATATGCTGAGGCTTGTTGTGCTGGGCAGAGCGCTGCTCGCATCCGCCTGCAGGTCTTGGTCGCTCTCGGCTATGCGATTACTCGGCCGCTGCTGCGCCTTGAGGGCGTCCTCGCGCATCGTTGCTATTGTGGGTGTTGGCGTGGTCGTTGCTGTTGCCGTTGCCGTTGCAATCGATGATGATGTTGCTGTCGTTGTATTGACAACATCAGACTCCGATGCCGTGGGAAACTTCTTTTCGAATATATTGAATTTGAGCGGCGCATCCTCGCTGGGCAGCGCCTGGTCCTCGGCACCACTGGCACCACTTGTGGGCAGCGTGGGCAGCGGATCGGACAGAATGAGCGGCCCCAGTGGCATCTCGTAGATGAGCTCGTCGCTCTCGTTGTCGCTGTAGTCGTAGTCGGTGAAGGCCGTGGGCCCACCGCCAGCACCGCCGCCACCGCCGTAGCCCAGCTGTTCCTGCAGCTCCTGCGCAACGAGATCGGTGGGATCGATGTTGGTCTGCGAGATGCAGCGCTCGTTGTACAGCTTGTGGCCCGGCGGACAGTGGCGGAAGGGCAGCGCGAATATGGACTTGGGCATCACCTTCTTCTGCTTCTCGAGCGATTTCTGTTCGTAGGGCAGGCGCAGCCACGCCTCCCACGCATCCTTCTGGGCATTGCCCTCGATGGGCCGCGAGGTAATCGGCAGCGCCTCAACCCCGCCCGCCTTCAGGCTGTGCATGTGCAGCACGGCCAGCGCCAGCAGGCCGTGCACCAGCAACAGCATCCAGCGATTGCTCGCCTGCCGCTTGCCTCTCGACGACGATGCCATGGCGGCGATCCTCCAGCTCCACTGCTGCAGCGTTACCAATCCCACGATCCTAGTGCCGCTTATCTCTGCAATCGAAAGCGAAACGGAAACGCACAGAAAGAGAATGGATTAGTATGAGTGGCCAAATGTGCTGGCAATTGCCCACAGGTAAAGCTCCCCTAGCCCTAAACCCCACCCCGCCCCCCCACACACACAGCTGCTAATGCTCTTTCTGTGCCACCAGCAGCAGCAGCAGCAGCAGCAGCAAGAGCAGCAGCAGCAGCAGCAGCTGTTCTGCTCTGTGTGCTTTTTGCCCCGCCGCATCTTTTGTGGCATGTGGAACAATACCGGTTCTCAATTGTGTGTGTGCGGGTGTGTGTGTGTGTGTGTGTGTGGCTGGGCCGCACACGGAGCGTGCCACAATGGCAACAATTCATAAAACTTTCTGAGCACTTTAAAGCCCAAAAAAATAAAACAAAAATCGAGAACGATAAATTGAAAGAAAAATTATTTTTGTAAATTTTTAATAAATGTATATATGTATAATTAATCGTACATATAAACATATTTAGCACGCACTCAAATGTTGATAAGAAATAAAGATAAATTAATTGGCTAAAAAATAAATTATAATGTGATGACAATTGAAGACTAATTCGAGATTAATTTTAGTATAGAGCAGAGCGAAACTCTCTCTTGCGCCCTCTCTCTATCACCCTCATTCTGTCTCTCTCTGTCTCCCTCTCTCTGTCTCTCTCTCTCTCTCTATCTCTCTCTCTATCGAAGCTGATTGAAATAATTGCGGAAGCAATCTAATATGGAAACATATATTTATATATTATTTCATTTAGTCATTTCATATGTTAAAATAGCTTTGTGTGAAGCCCCATAATATTAATTATTAAGGCGAAGTGACGATTCTAAGTATTTTATATATATTCGTATTCATATATATTTGTATTTTATATATATTTTTGTGTGGAAGGTGCAAATAATTATATAGCGAAAAAATTCCATAAAGTATTTAGTATACTCATTATACTCATATATTAATGTTCATTATTTTTATTATATTTTTATATATTCACTATATTCGTTTCATTATTTTACTCAATAATTTGCATGCCTCTATATTATATTCCATAGCTGCAATGATTTCCTTGAATAATTATCATTGTATATATTTATTTAAATTTTTATTGAATAATTATCATTGTATATATATTTATTTTAAAATTGTCAAATTTAAGAGATAATATTTTAAAAAATATATTATAAATATATTGATTGCAGTTCCGCCAAGCAGCATAATATAATTTATTTATCATATGCATTCAATATATTTATAGTATTATTTGATTTATTTTTAATTTAATTTTATTATTATTTTATTTAAAAATATTTATATTATTCTTCACTTTTTCATTTAATTTAATATTTATTTATTTATGGATATTTTTAGCTGTATAGTTATTTTTTATTGCATTTTTTATAGCCTTTGTGCCACTGTGCGCTTGACGCTCGCGTCGGCGGCAGTCGTCATACACAAAGATTGTGAACTTGGGCATCGCTTTAATGTTTTAATGGGTATATCGACGGTGGCAGGCACACGCACAGGCACACACACACACGCACACACCTACACAGACAAATGTATATCTCTCATCAGTCATCTGTGTTGTCATTATCAACGGCAACAATAATAATAATAACAGCAGCAGCAGCAGCAGCAGCAGTGGCGACAGCAGCAACAGCAACTGCATCAACTTGTTGCTGCCACAGCAGTCATTGTTGATGTTGCACTTTGCTTAAGCACACACAGACACGCACACACACACACACACATACAAATGCAAACAGATATGTAGTGGGACAAGCACGCACAATGTTTATTTATAAAGATACACACACGCACGCTGGCTGAGCGACACAGGGACAGAGTGCGACGTCTGGAGAGACCATAGACATATATGTAGGTTATCTGCGGGTTCTTCGAATTTATGAGTTCAAGTGTGGCACATTGCAACCGCGACTTTTTCCCACTGCTCTAACTGTTGCACTCAAGTTTATGGCCGCCTACTGTTGCTGTTGCTGTTGTTGCTGTTGTTGTTGTTGTTGCTGTTGCTGTTGTCATTATTACTTGTTAATAGCTTTTTAGTGGGCCGGACTCGGCGTATCGGTCATAAAACTGAACACTGGCCATTGGCCACCTTAGCCTATGTCCTCAGCTTCGTCTCTGCTTTTTGGGCAATGCGTGTGAACGTCAAGAACCTCTCGACACACACACACACACACACACAAGAGCACACACATGTGTATATATTAAATAAGCACTTGATAAGGTTAATGTCATTACGGCATTATGTAAGACAATGACTTTGACACCCGCAGCACTTCGTATGCCTCATAGCTCAATTAGTTGAGCATTTGAAGTACCCACAGCTTAAAAGTGAATGCAAATGGGGATTTTGGTGGCATAATTACGACGAGGTTAACATGCATTAGCATATACATATGCATGCATATGAATACTTGCAGTTCCACATAGATTGCGATGAGCGATATCTGCTGACACCTACAGGTAGAGAGAGCCCTTCTCATGCTAGGGCAGTGTAAACACAAAGCGGCTTCCGCAGCTGCAAGACGACTCTGCAGTAGTTCTCTAGCCAGGCTTATGGCAGGATATGCCAAGGATATTTCCACTTTAAGAAATTAGAAACTATGAGAACAAGTTAGCTATAATTAAATGTATATCTTAGCTTTCAGAAATCAATTTAGCACTTATGTTAACTATGAAATGTTAACTATTATATGTTAATTATAGGAACATATGAGAATATGTAACTTCTACCTGACTTATGTTAACTATGATGACATGTTAGCTAAGATAACATTACAGCTATAAGAAATTATTTTAGCAAGCAGCGAATATGCCTTTCTATCTCACTTATGTTAACTATGATAACATGTTCAGTGTAACATATTAATTATGTGCAACTATGAGAATATACTAACTAAGATAACATTCTAACTGTGAGATATGAGTTTGAGTAAGCAGTGAAGCTGTTTTTCTATCTCATCTATGTTAACTGTGATAACATATTGCTCTCACATCTGTTAGCTAATGCCACATTCGCACTTGCCAGCGGTCAGACACGCGCATGACTTAGATAGTCTCTATAGTTTCTGTCTCTCTCTCTCTCTCTCTCTCACACACACTGTTTCTCTTTCCCTCTCATGTGTCACATGTCTGCAGCCTGTCGACTGGCTGTCTATACTACATCATGCCAGACAGCTGTCTGTTAGGCCCGCCAAATTGAAATCAACTTCACACGTCGCAAATTTTTAATTAAAAATCAGCAACGGATGTCAATTTGGGGCCACAGCCAAAAGGACCCACAGCCACGGACGGACCTCGCAAAACACTTCAAAACATTTCGTGTTTTTTTCCGCCTTCTTCAGTTTCAGTTTCGGTTTCGGTTTCAGTTTGTTTTTCGGGCTGCTTCTTCTTCTTCCTTTTTTTAGTTTTGCTTCATTTCTGTTCATTTTTTTTCTGCTCTCTTCTATTTGATGTCCTTTGGTTTTTCGGACAACATTTGATGCCTTTTACGCGTGCAATTCCATTTGGGATGGCAACAGGATTTGGGGTCCTATCTATGATTTTGCTGTTGTTGTTGTTGTTGTTGATATTGCTATCTACACACACACACACACAGACATGCATAATTCGAGGCCACAATACATTGACATCCTGCTAATACATTACAGCTGCAAACCAACAGCAACACAAACACAAACAACAATAGCAACAGCAACAGCAACAACAACAACAGCAACACGTACAGGACACGTAACTGTGCTTTCTGTTTCGTGCTCGCACGTATTCAATTCAATTCAATGATTCAATCCCATTCGGCATCCTTCAAAACAACAACATGGCAACGGATGGCAGCATATACATATACATATGTATGTATGTGTGTGTGTGTGCGTGTGCATGTGTGTGTACGTGCATGTGTCCCGCTATTCATTTGCCAATTTTTGATGGTGTCCGCGGAACGCCACATGCAATCGCTGTCTCACTCCCCATATGCTCAGCTATTCATGCATGTGCATGTCCCTGCCTATCAGCATCATCAGAGTTGCCCATCTGTGTCTCTCTCTCTCTCTCTCTCTCTCACTCTCTCTTTCTCTCATATATGTGTGAGTGCAGCTTACAGCTCAACATTTGAAACAAAATATACGCAATTCTCTATATAATACACATTTGTATATAAAAATTCCTTATATAAACTTATCCCCCCTCTCTTTCTCTCTTTGCAGCAATCATTTGGTGACAAAGGTAAGCCTTAACGATCCTCACTCATGCAAGAAAATATCAATTATCTGTGATGAAAAGAACAGCTCATCATCATCTTTGTGACAAGCCTTAAGCGAACTAGAGTATGACTTACCCAAATTAAGAAAAACAAAGACGAAATTATTTACGACTCAACTCACTTTAAGCAAATTAAGTTAAACTGATGCCTCAACTAGCACAGAGTCATATGATTTAGTCAGAGAGTGTGTGGTGCTCAAAGGGGGTGACCGTTCTGAAGAGGCAAACTAAGTGTAGTTCTTAAAAAGTATGAGTAATCGAGTGGAAATCGAGTTGCAATGGAGTTACAATGAAGTTGCAAGCGAGTTGCAATCGAACGGCAGTCGAGTTGCAATCGATTTGCAATGCAAATTCAGTAGAGTAACAATCAATGTATTTTCTGATTTAGATTTCCAACAGATTTACAATCGAGTTGCAATCGACTTACAGTTGACTATCAATTGAGTTGCAATGAAATTGCAATCAGGTTGCAATCGAGATGCTATCGATTCCCCGGTCGACTAACAACCACGTCACAATTGAGTTGTAATCGGGCTGCAATCGAGTTGGCCATCGATTTTCATCATAATTGCGATCGAGTTGCAAGCGAGATGCAATCGAGTATTAATCAATCGAGCTGCTTCTGAGCTGTTGCAATGAAATTAAAATGAAGTCAATCTGTAATCGAGCTGCAATTAACTTACAATCGACCGCCATTTGATTAACAATCCAGTACCATTTGATTGACAATCGAGTTGCAATAAACTCACATTCGATTGAAGAGCGAATTGCATTCGATTAACAATCGATTTTTATTCGATACACAATCAGGTTTCATTCGATTCCCAATCGAGTGGCATTGGATTTATAATCGAGTTGCGTTCCCCTAAAAAGGAAGTTGTATTCGATTCACAATCTACTTTGATTCGATTAAAAATCGAACTGCAATAAATTCACCCTATCACAGCTCACGAAAGGCATTGCTGAGGCAAGGAAGTCAGCATCAGAGCACAGCGTATCCTATCTATTTATCAATGCATCATGTGCTCCAGCCCAAGTATCTGGCAGTCTATCATATTTGATAAATCGCATTATCGTATCGCCTGTAAAATCATTTCGAGTCTCCCGTCAAGTGTATGCCAGCATCGACTTGCTTACACCAGAGACGCGCAATGATGCTTCAGTCTGGCATTTGAAGTTGGATTTTGGTTTTGCTTTCTCAGTTGTCCAAACAATAAGTCATCTGCTTTCGATTTTGTTTTTGTTTTTGTTTTCTTTTTGTTTCTCATTGTGGTGCGGCTGCTGGGATGGAGTCGATTGGAGTGGGTCGAAGTGAGCTGGAAATCTGCAACAGAAATGTATTTTTGGAAGCGCTGCCCAATCGCCCATCGCCCATTGCCCATTGCCCATTGCCCAATTGTGTTGGCCCTGTTCGCAGTGCAGGCATGCAGCCGGCATTGCATCATTAGTGATCTCATCGCTGGCTAAGACGTTTACAGTTGGAGTGCATCGATGGAGGCTGCCATCTAGCACAATTACAATACATATTCATATACACTGAGTGTGTGTGTGTGTCTGTTGCATGGGCATTCAATTACTCATTTGCGAGCACAGCTGATGATCAAAGTAGTCCAATTAGCAGCAACTGGCACTCGCCTGGCTACAGAGTGCTCGAGTGGCCATTAGAAGTGGCTTATTATGCATTCAGCAGGCCACACAGAGTATGTCAATGTCTGGCCAAAAGAATTATACAATCGAGAGCCAAAGCTAACGAAGCTGGTTTGCCAGCGTTGCCTACGCACGTGGACTGTTTGTTGTCTTGCATGTGTGTAGCTGCCAACATGTTGATATATATATACAAATACAGATACATGTACATATATATAGAGAGAGATATATGTACATGTCGAGTTGGAACTACGGCTAAATAGTATATCAACCAGTTTTTGGGCCTCAGTCGTGTCGTAAAAATTGAAACAAATGCAAAACAGTCGGGCTTAAATGAAACAAAAACAACAACAACAAAGTTGTTGCTGCTGCTGATGCGCCGCAGCAACAACATGCAAAGCAGCGGCAGGGGCAGCGGTTGGGGCAGGGGCAGCGGCAGGGGCTGGGGCATGCGGCTCATAGTAGTTCAGCAGGCAACTGGAACGCAATTTTACACCGCTCTTGTGGTTTATTTATGTGCCGATGCGGGCGGAGATGGTGCTGCCAGCGGCGGTGTCATTTAGTTTTCATAGCCGTTTAACAGCTTTGCCAATACCAGAGACTCAGAGTCAGATAGTCAGAGAGTCAGAGCCATAGCCAGCGCTCAGCAATCACTCAGCTTGGCAACGATCGAGTTGGCCAAGCGGCCAAAAGGCGGCCTAAACCAATGGACACTGGATGCCAAGTTGTCGCTGTGGCAAGCAACTGTAACTGTTGTTGTTGTTGTTGTTGTTGTTGTTGTTGTTGTTGCTGGCAACGCACTTGAGAACCGTTACAATTCGTGCGAACTGCTTAACTACCGGCTTATTTAGTAGGCATCAACTTGGCCCCCCCACCAAAAAGTAGAAGAAGAAGACGAAGAAGACGACGATATAAATGAGTGAAAAGTGTGGCTATTTATAGGCGACTATTGCAGCCAGATAACTGCAATTAAAAATAGTCGCGGCAATCATTTTATACATAGATATATTTATAGTTATTTATGAGATCAGCTCAGGAAATGCTGCGGCACTGCGGCGATCGGAGGCCAAGCGAGTGAAGAATTAATTTGCACATCAATTAACTGAGAGCCAAGTAATTAATAAATGCGCATTCACAAAATCTTCGAGCTCAATAATAATAATAGTAATTATTAAGCATAATGATAATGATAATGATAATATTGTACAGCTAGAGCTGGGCGATCGCATCATCGCAAGGTTTTTTTTTTGTTTTTGTAGTTTTGCATCCATCAACTGGGCCAATTTCACGAACTTGTCGAACTGCAACCGACTGGACTGACATCATCGTCTCTGGCAATGCCATTAGATGCAAGAGGGCGGAGGGTGTGGCAAGAGAGACGGTCACTTATCTAATAAATACTTGGGGAATGCAAACAATTGTCGCCCTTTGTTTGGCTCGACTTGCAACTGCAATAAATTGTTGCCTATTGTCGCTGAATTGCCGCTAAATGAGGCATGATCGAAGTCTAGGAAGCATTCGATGATGCCCCTCACTCCTCCGCGGTGACTGCAACGTATATTTATCGCAAATGGAAAACTGGAAAATTGCAAAATTGATAATTGAAAATGGAAAATGGAAAATTGATTTCCAAACCCAGAGTGCGTTGCGTGTGAGACGAGCGTGTGAAATGCCGCACAGCGCGCCGCTTTCAATCAGCACGCAGCAACATTCAGCGGCAACCAGCGGCACCCAGCGGTTAGCTGTTAGCTGTGCCACCAGGTGGCCTGGCTCGCTGCTCGCCTTGGGTTGAGGGTGGCCAAAACTCGTGACCCAATTGCAAAATAAACAAATGTGCAGGACTCGGGCTGAAGTGCATGACTAGCAGATGCTCTGTAGATCATTTTTGATGGACGAATGAATGTGTATACGAGCAATACTCAAAGTGATGTTGCTGGCAGTGAATCATATAGGCAAAGATGCACTCATATGTATGAATATATACATATATATGTATGAATGATATATAACTGCATACATTCATACACATTAATTCACTCACATTCAAGCATTCATTGATTTAAACATTCACAGATTTATAGATTCAAAGATTTATAGATTCATAGATTCATTGATTCATAGATTGATAGATTCATTGATTCCTAGATTCTCAGATTCATACATGCAAGCATTCATCGATTTATAGATTCATAGATCCATAGATTCATAGATTCATACATACATACTGTTTTATATTCACACATTCACACATTCATTGATTCACAGATTGATACATTCAAGCATTCATACATGAATAGTTTCATACATCCATACCTACATACATACATACACTCATATACCCATATATTCATTCTTTCATACATTCACACATTTATGCATTCATACATACATTCATATATATGTATATGTATATATATATGTATATGTATGTAACATATATTTCAAGATCATTTACTCAAGTTGAATTCCACCGCACTCTTAATTGAGTGTAATAAAAACTATATTCTAGTATTTCTTTCTAATAAGTCAAAGGTGAATAACACTCGAACATTACAAAAATAACTCATGAGCGTCTAAGTCAAGCTAAGGTTAACAAACTGAGTTCCCAAATTGATCAAGCCACATTTACACAAATATGCCAAACTGAAGAGTAAACTGCTCGAATTCTGCTGTCGGGTATATTAGCTGCAATCCGGGCATCCATCAGCTGTCGGTGCGTTTCTTCTCTGGACACATTTTGGCGGAAGCACAAATTTTGATAGGCTGCCAAGTGAATCGAGCTTTGTTTATGATATGCAGCAGCTGGACGGCGAGACGCGAATGCGGCGCCACTGACGGACGGACAGATGGACGGACGGACAGACGGACGGACGGTTAGCATGCAACAACTGCCCTAGTTGTGCGTGTGGGTGTGCGTATGGGTGTGCCTGGTGCCTTGGCTACTAACAACTGGTCAGAGTATGCGAATGACTGCATGTGTGTGTGTGTGTGTGCATGTGTGTGTGTGTGTGTGTGTGAACAGTGCGACACGAACGTAGCACTGAAATGCGCACGCAGACGCGTGCCGAATTCATAAAAACGCATTCGAATCGATTTACATTAAGTCGCACTTAGGCCAGCCAAAAACCCGGCGAACGTCAAGCGAGGCACGAAATTTGAGTCCAATCAAAATGAAAAGGCAGCAGCAAAAACAACACCAACAACAGCAACAACAGCAACACCAACAACAGCAACAATAATAATCGACATAAAAGTCCAAAAGCAAACAACTGAGAGCGAATCGCATGCAAGAGGCCAGCGAACAGAATTTGAAACCAAAAAAAAAAAATTAGCAGCTGCTATTAGGCGACCGATGCGATGCTCTACTCGATGCCCAACTTCATGCTGCATATCGACGGCATTCGATTTGGGCCCTAAGCTCTTCCGCGCCCCATGTGGCCCCGGCTCATTAGCATAAGCTAGCGCTCAGCCTGATATATATATAGGCGGGCATGCCCAAAGAGAATGCCTCAATGCAATGCTTATGCAAATGTGCGCTAAGATCTTTGAGTATGTTAAGTCCCAACATGCAGCATGTTGGCTCTGTGTGCCGGCATGCCCAGCTGTGCGTGTGACTGACTGAGTGAGTGAGTGAGTGAGTGAGTGAGTGTAGCGCAACTTTTGGCAGTTGCTTGACTCATATTATAATTGTTTCTGCTGTTGTGCTGTTTGGAGTTCTGCTTTCCACACACCAACACACACACATACACACAGGCATTTCAATGTTGTTGTTTGCGGCCGTTGATTGTTTTGAATGTGCTTTTCATTTTCATTTCTGGCTCACTTCATTCACTTCCACCCAAAATAATACAGTGTACACAAACTTGCAGAGGTCATGGCTGTAGCTGACCCAGCAACCCACCAACAGCCCAGCCGCCCACAGGCACAGACATGCTGATGCTCAATTGCTGGCCAACACTTTATGCGCTCGCCAGCTCGCCTGTTGGCCAGGTCCAGGTCCAGGCCAGCCCAACAGGTTGTCCGTGAGAACCTGAAGCTGCCTCAACCTGCCAGCATTTGCTGTTGTTAGCTTCCCCCCAATACTCACACACACACACACATACACCCTCCATTGTATTTACAAAACACTCGTAAGACAGCGTTTGTTTGCCTTTCGAAAACACGGAAAAAAAAAAAAGAAAAAAAAACACGAAATGTATCTCTCGTCACCTAGCAAGCCCTGGCTGGGTCTGTTCTGTATCTTTTCCTAATTACTACAGCGTTTACCAGTCCATTGCCATTTTTTTGCCCATTGCCCATTACCCATTTCCCATTTTCCATGTTGTGTTTTTCCACTTAAAAGTTTTCAATTTGCGCATTATTCGACGAGCGTGGGAAAACTATTCGCGCGCTGCCGCAACGCAATTGAACGAACATTTTCCAAGACTTTTCACTCACTTGCGTGTAGAGATGTAGCTGATATATATATATATATATATAGTATATATATGTATGTATGGCCGTGAAAAGTGTATCCAATTAGTGCAAGGTTTCGGTTAACTGTATTTATAACTGTAACTGTAACTTCACTTGTATCTTTATGTCTCACAGCTTGAAGCTGGCATTGCCAAAAAAAAAATCAAATAAAAATAAAAATAAAAATATTTAAAAAACACTTTTCACTGAAACACAGCTGTTTATTATGATAATTATTAATTTGATTATTTTGTTTATTGTTTTTTAAATACGTGAATTGAATTTTCGAGAATGTTTGTTTGATAAAATTGTAAATTTGATTAAGGAGAGCGCGCTCTGCGATTTGTTTGGCTGGAGATCTGAATGCAGACTGAGTGGAAGTACACGAAAATATCGTATCAGCTAATAGACGTACAAATCGTCGAGAACGACGACGACGAGCAAGAAAACCAAATTTAAAGAACTACACACCGAGAGAGAGATAGTGAGAGCAAGAGACACAGCAACAGAGAGAGGCAGAGAGAGTGAGTGAGTGAGAGAGCGAGTGAGCGCGGCAGAAGAGCGTAAGATAGACAGAAGACTTGTGTGCGAGCAGCGGAGAGAACAAAACCGATCAGCTCTAAGCAGAGTAAAAGATAAACTTACGCAACGGCCAACAAGAAGAGCAAGGAGAGGTGGTAGAAGAAGAAGAAGAGGAAGCAGAAGCAGAAGCCGCTGCAACAGCAACAGCAACAACAACAGCTGCCCCGCTGTTGCAGGCAACAAGAGCAACAAATTTATGGCAGATCGAGCTGCCAGGCAGTTGCCATTTGGCGGCAAATTTGTTGCCACTTGTTGCCGTTGCCGTTGCCGCAACGATCCTGCCACACACAGAGAGACCGAAGATAAACAAACACACACGCACACACACACACACACATGCAGCTAGCGGATTTGGTTTGTGGAGCGTGGAACGTGGCCAGGTAGACACTTGTCACCTACCTGCACAGTCATCGCAGCCTTGATCCACTCCATTCAGATACAATTGTTACAGTTACACACACAGAGAGAGCGAGAGAGAGAGAGAGAGAGAGTGGGAGAGTGGGAGAGTGGAAGAGCGAGTGATAAGAGCTGCTCTGCTCGGCTCACAGCTGAGCTCAGCTCGTACGTGCCGCGTCCTTGCATTGTTTGCCGCAGCTGTTATCGCAGCAGCAGCAGCAGCAAGGTGAAAAGTATCTGAGCAATGTATCTGTATCTGTATCTGTATCTGTATCTGCATCTTGGCCATGTGTGCGTGCACTGATAGCGGCGAACAAGCAAAAAGATACCTTGGTGCAAGCGATTCTCTCATCATCTGCCCTTCTTTCGCTCGTTCGCTCTTGTCATGCAATGCACTTGATCTGGCCAAGGGTATTGTCTGATTACGCTCCATGTGCCAGTGTGTGCGTGCGTGTGTGCGTGTGATAAGCTAGCCGAGGCTAGCAGCAGTTACATAAGCTTGCGTGACAGCAAGTCCTTGAAGTTGGCTTGGCTTCAGCTAAGCCCGAGAGCTTCAAGTGGATTCATCAATGAGATGCACTCTTATCTGGCTTTCACTTGTGTATATCTAAAAAAAACCCTGACCTATCTACCGCATCTTTATCGTAGCATTGTGTAAATAGGTCGTCAATTAGATTGACAAATAGGCTTTATTAAAATAGACAAGCCGATAGATAGCGGGCTTTATCTGGGCATGTTGCAAGACAGAGATAGAAATACAGTGCAGATATCGTGAAATTGAATGCCAACTGAATTTTCTTATTGCTTAAGGCAGCCATGCAGTTACATCTGCCCCTAGCCATATGGCTAAGACAGATAGCTCAGGTCGAGATAAAAGCAAATAGCTACGTCTTCAAGCCGGAATACTTGTGTCGTCTATCAGATGACGGACAGACATACAGCTACATATACACACAAATATTTAATTATTTTCATATAAAACACAATAATGAGACGCCAAAAAAACTAGCTGCATGTACAGCAGTTATTCAGCTCGAACTTTTCCGGCTGTTTATCGAGTGATAAGCGGCGACAGCAAAACAAGCCAACATCTGCATGAGCCGAGCTGCAAACACAGGTCAGCCAGTGGCTGGCCAACGAAAGTGAGACAGACACACACACACTCACATAGACATCATCGATACGATTCTGATTCAGCACCGAAGACAGCTTTCGCTTGCCAGCGCAATGCGCTTAGCTGTTTGCAATTCAATTAACGCTCTCAATGCCAGACGCCGCAGCTTGTTGCACTCGCTGTTCTCTGATGATCCACACAATTGCAAGATCAGCAGCAGCTGCATATGTAGCTCTATCTGTCAGATACAACTGCCATATGTATGTATATATATGTGTGTGTGTGTGTGTCGGTGGGCCCTGTGGCCGCTGACGGGCGTCTGCGGTTTATCAAAGTGTTAGACAGTCGCGACTGCTGAGACTTCGGTGGCAGCTACTGCTGCTGGCCATTGTCTGGCCAAATTCTAAAGATAGACAGCACAAGCAAACAAACAAAAAAAAAAGTGAGGAAAAAAACAACAATCATAATAACAGCAAGTGCATGTCTGTATGCCATTGTGACTACCTCACAAATGGACAGCGTCTAATTGCATGCAACAGAGCTGCGAGCAGAGACAGTCGAACGATAAGCATCGATAAGGTCGACTGGAGACACATCAATTTCGTTTTGGGCACAGACACAGACAAATGCACATACAGACAGAGAGCGAGAGAGAGAGAGAGAGAGACTTGAACTTGATGATAAGTTTGGGCGCCAACTAATGGACATTTATTGAGAGTGCGCGTGCCGGAGGCCAAAACCGAAACCCAACAAAACAGTAGCTAAAAATAAGTCTGATCTAGACATAGTACATGTACACACACACAGGCACAGATCGATCGGTCCATAAATGTCTGGAATTCAGCAATGTCAAAGCCCAAAAACTACTTTGTCCAATTCTATTTATATGCACTTTACGACAATTTTATATCACATCACAACACATCGACTCACACCGACTCACACTCATTGAGCGCCATCAAATCGAAACAAAAGTCTCGAGCATCCGTCAGCCCAGTCGCATGTATCACGAGAGTTTTGGAGTGCATGTGAGAGATACTAATGAGGGAGTACCCCCAATAAAACTATATTGCTAGTGAAGTAATTATGAACGCTTTGTTTCTTTGTCCAGTCCGGCAAAGCTGAATATGAGCTGAATAAGCGAGAGAAGCGGAAGGAGAAGACAATTTAGCCAAGAGGTGTGCCGGGGCTTAGGCTGAAAGTGATTTGTTGTTAAAGACTTTGTTTACTCAACAGTTAATTGACGAATGAATGGACTGTTGAAATAAATGCATATACCCAAGCATTGCGGCACTTCAGACAGAGAACTAAAAGGAAACGCTAAAAGCTTTATGATACACATTTATCACATCATAGATACAATCGAAATCAGAGTTAGAGTTAAAGGGAAATGCCAAGAGACTTATTATAATACATCATATATAATATTGAAATCCCACAGAGAATTAAAAGGAAATGCCAGAACTCTTATTATAATATATATCATAATATATATGTATATATGAATTATTAAAATCAGAAAGAGAGTTAACTGGAAATGCCCAAAGATATATCATATCGTCTATGATATTGAAATGTGACTTAACCAAGTTTTGTTAAGTCTAGTGAAAAAATAGAGTATGTATATATTGCTGATCTTTTACTTTCTATGTATGCCAAAACTTTTATTATAATATATATCATATCATATAATATATAATATCGAAAGCAGACAGATAGTTATCAGAAAATGCTAAAACTCCAATTATAATATACATATATCATATCATATATAATATTGAAATCCCACAGAGAATTAAAAGGAAATGTCAGAACTCTTATTATAATATATATCATAATATAATAATATATATCATAATATATATATATAAGGAGAGTTAACTGGAAATGCACAATCTCTATTATTATAAGATATATCATATCGTATAAAATATTTAAATGTGATTAAAAGTTGGTTAGTAATCAGAGAATGCTACAATTCTAATTATAATATATATCATATCATATATAATATCGAAAGTCGATAGAGAATTAAATGCAAATGCCAAAACTCTTATTGTTATATGATATCTATATTTATTTAAATATATATATTTCAGTTAATTCTCTCATATATAATATGATATGTATCATATAGAATATAATATCATAATCCGATAAAGAGATGGAAATGCCCAAATTCTCAATTTAATATACATCATATCACATCATATACAATATAGAAATGTAATTACAACTTGATAAAGTCTAGATCTATTATCTTATATATAAGTACACGCACATAAATATTACATGCATATATACATATATGTATATACATATATAGCCACAAATTTCCCTCTACATCGTGGGCAATTATAAAAAGCAAGCCAAGCCAAGCCAAGAGTACACCCAAATGGAACTGAAACTGAAACAGTTGCTTTGCTCCAAAAGACAAACAGAGACTAAAAACTTGGTTGTTTGGGTCTATCCCGCGGGCCTTGGGGCCAAACCAAAAGTCTGCGCTGGGCCAAAGACAAAGAAGAAAAAAAAAACCCAATTCGCATGTGTTTGCCAGCCAGCACAGGTCTACACACACACACATACATGTGTATGGTATGGTATTTCCCCATCTTTCTCTACCCCCCACTCCCCCCTTTGTGTGAAATTAGCTAATTAAAATAATGTGCGCTTGCATTGATGGCACACGCATTTCGGGCTATCGCAAATTAAATCCAACTCGAGTTCAAATCCAAATTTCAATTTCAATTTTTTTTTTTTGCTTTTTTTTGGCTTTTTTTTATGAATTTCTAATTCAAATGCAATGCGCGTCGTTGTTGTTGTGTTGCTTGTTTGGAATTCAATTTTTGCAGTTTTCACAATTGTTTTCTATATATACATACATACATACATATATGCCTCTTTTTTTTTGGGTATTTTATTTTTCATTTTCGCAATGCAAAGGGCGGCCAAAAGCACGCAAACAGTGAACACAACAAATTCGTGACAGGCCAATCAACAAAGCAGAAAAAAAAGCCAAACAAGAAATAAAACTAAATAAGTGAGGAAAAAAAAAAAGAGAAAACAATTGTTTATCACTAGCTGCTGGTATTTTCGTTGCTGTTGTTGTTGTAGTTGTTATTGTTGCTGTTTATTTGTTGTTAGTTTTTTTTTTAATGATTTTTTTTTTCACGCATTTAGCGCAGGTTTCAAGGCCAAACCTTCATTTGTGCCATATTTGAAGCATGTGTGTGTATGTACGTATGTGTGTGTGTGTGTGTGTGTGCATTTTATGATCGCTTTTGTGGGCGGCATGTAATAATAGAAAAATTGCCAAATCAAAAAAAATATATATTTATATACATACATTGGTATATTTTGGTATATTTTGAAAACGTGATGCGAATCGATTTTGATAATTTCATTAAATGCCACACCCCCACACTGTAGTTGCGGCTAGAAGTACCCCCAAGATTTCTATTTGCCAAGAAGCATGTGAAAGTTTCGCACCACAATTAACAGATCGAACGATGCTTCACATGAGCATGAAAGCCGATCGCGATTCGAGTGGATCGATTTGAATCGATTGATACCTCTGGGGGCGGCACAAGAGCAGCTCTGGCTGCTGGCCGTAAATGACGAGCAGATACCCTATATTGTGGGCGCTGCATTGATGTAGATGAAATTGGAATATTTTCGTTTTTTGACATTTCAATATCAAAGTTCTAAATTCATTGATGAATAATTAAATTGAATTGATCTAAATTAATAATTAATTTTTATATTATTATTTCGTATTGAAATAAACAGTGGAGCTGTTTTTGTCTAATTTTTTTTTAGTTTTTAAGCATGATTAAATATTGAAAAAATATTTTAAAAATAAATAAATTCATTTTGTATTAGTTTAAACATCATACTAAAAACCAGCGTTTAATTTTTGTTTATATGCCCAATGGCTTAGATTTTATAGACCAACCAAATTTGTTTGAGGTGCTGGTTGAAACAAGCTGTGAAGCACTGTATGATATATGGATATATAGCTAAATAGATCAGTGAGTACATATGGATAGGAGAGATTAGGGTTCAGCTAATGGATATTTAAAAGATTATGAATTAAATACTTAATGCCTAAGTATAAATCAATATTTATAGCACTCAAGTGAGGCAGAGACTAAAAGATCTCAGCATATGCTGAGACGTTTCCCTTTGCCTCTGACTTAAGACTGAGCTTAGGCCATTTCACGTTTATAAAGGTTTTCCGTATTCGACGGATCCAGCTGGCAACCCTACAACCCTTTTTATTATAAGAGAAAACACAATTACTTTGATGTCTCTCTCAAAAGACATAGGGCTGCCAGATGGCTGCATCTAATACGAACAACCCTGTCTAAGCAAAAACACAGAAAATATGAATCCCTTCGCAGGAATAACTTCTTAAATCAATTTCAAAAATGCCATTAGATGAATTTGCCTCGCCCAGAACCAAAGCTGAAACTTTGCTCCGAGAAGATTTTGGCACACATCTAATCAAATTTGTGGGCCTACCCTTTGCCTTTGGATCCCATTGTCTGCTGCAAGTGGAGCTGGATGCCAGAAATGAAATTAGTATTGGCAAACTTTTGAGTTCAAAATATGCAACAGTCAATTGGATTAGCACACGTCTAACCATATGCAGAGAGAGAGAGAGAGAGAGAGAGAGAGAGAGAGAGAGAGGTGTATATGTGTATACAATTAATTTTTTTGCATGTGGCCCATGGGAAAGTGTTTTTCATATTGTTTATTTAGTTTGCAGCGCCTAGGAACGAGTGCTACGAGTGCAGTCAATGGGCAGCCGAGTGCGCCGTTGCACTTTGGCTTTGCTGCAAATTGGCAATTGCAACAGAAATGTGGCAATGCGGCGGCCATTTGCCATTTGGGCCTCGAATTGCCATAGCGGCTTATGCAACACATTTTGCCAAATGAATTGTTCGGTAAATCAATTTGCATATTGCGCGACGCATTTTGCGAGCCCATCATGCCACGCACACTGACACACACACACACACGCACACACACACACACTGATACACTCAGTGAAATGACGATTTACAAAATATTTTTGTGTTCACACTCAATTAATGCCAATTGACTGCGAAATTGCAAACACCTTTGACACGTTTTCATTTGCCATGTGAAGCAAATGGAAATGTGCAAACAATTCAAATGTATGTGTGTGTGTGTGTGTGTGTGTGTGTGTGTGTGTGTGTGTGTGTGTGTGTGTGTAGGGTAGTTGATTATATAGAGCAGGCATTTTGGAGAAGGCAGCAAAGGCAGGCAGGCAGGCTGGATATGCTTCTATCTATGTTTAGTTAGCTTTCTTGTTGTTGTTGTTGTTGTTGGCAGCGCTGTAAAGTAAATCAATAATAAATTGTCGCATGCAAAATTCATGAGACAATTCACAGTACAACAACAACAACAACAACAACAACAGCAAATGTATCAATAACCCAGCGGACAACCGCAGCAAATTATTGACATTTTGAACGCAATTGAACTCTTGCCGCATAAATTAAGTAAGACATATAAAAAATAAAAAAACAACAAATAAAAAAAAATAACACAAAATAAATGGCAGAAGAAGAGCTTCAATATACTCGCTTTAAATTGAATTAAATGTAGCTGCTTAATTGATAAATAATTATCATTGTTATTACATTAAACGACTTGACCCACACTGCGAACTACAACGAGCCACCGAGCACCACCAACTATTTTCATTTTTATTTAAAAATATATATATATTTTTTTTATTATTTATATTTACTTTCATTTTTTTGCAATTTACGCTGACTTTAAAGAATTTTGCTGGGGGTGCCAGCAGGTCTAAGCTCAATGATACCCTGTAATTATATATTGTGGAGGGGAGAGTTTTAATGGGATTAAAAATTAAAGTGGATGGATGAGACAAGGCTTTAATATCTAATAAATTATTTACTACTTGCCAGACTATTAAAAATTAATATCTAAGGCTTCAGTACATACTCCAAACTATTTTATGATTATTAAAATTCTGGGTTAGCTTGAATAGCTAAAAATACGCAAAATTGATCCTAAGACTGAAAATACAATATATCATACAATATAACTGAGGGAATGAACAAAGTTCTTATAACAAAAACCAAGTAAGCTCAACATAACCGAGAATATACAACATATATTACATAAATAGAGTATACATACAAGAACCTTCGAGAACCTAGCAACTCGAGTTGATAATATAGAAATACTTTACGCAAGGCAAATTAAGCCCAAAAGCTAGACATATGTTAAACAGATATAATGAGAAACATGGAATAGTTCTGTATAGCTGTAAACTAGTTTAAGCACATCCAAATTTCCGCATTCCCATCCAACTCCATTTATTTGCATTCAATATAAAAAGCATTCCTCTTTAACTCCTTATACCTTCTTATACCTATCTCATTATATTATTACTGGATAACTATATCCAAAGACAAGTTTATTATTCTTTACAAAAACTTTAAGAGTAATATGAATAACGATTCCTTATATTGTATATCAAAATAAGTATATGAAACATTCGTCGATATTCTAGTACTTGGAAACAGTTGGCCTTGTCAGATTTAAGGCCTGAGTTGCCAGAGCGCTTGAATATGTTTTAGACCAGGTGGCAGCATCGATCGACTCGTCGCCGACTCATTCGTTATGCATTCATTCACAATATTTTAAAACTAAAAACCATTTCCCTTTATTTATTTATTTAAATGTGGTAAATGCCTTTATGATAATTTCTATTTCAATTCCACTTTGATCTGGCTAAAAATAAATAAAGTGTTACAGATCTGGCAGCGCTGCGTGAATTGAATTGGATTCTGCTTACATTATCGCACTTGGACTTCTTCACATATGCAGATGGTATGGGCTTTTCCATATGTATGAAATACATACATATATATATATGTACATATATATGTGATGTAATGATGAGTTGCGTATAGATACCCTGTAGAAGAGAGTTCTTATAGGATATGACATTCCAGTTGGAACCCTATATTGGAATGTGTGGAGTCCACTTGTAGACTCGATGATGTACTCTCTCTCTCTACCTCATTCTCTCTCTCTCTCTCTCTCTCTCTCTATCTCTCTCTCTCTCCCTCTCTCTCTCTCCCTCTCTCTCTTCATGACATCGATAACAATCGTATAAGATATCGGGAAGCACTTTAAAGAGGCATTACAATTGCCCCACTTAACTGTGAGTCGAGCATACCCGAATTTTCTGCAGAGCTCGAGCCGTTCAGGGGCAAGTGCCAGCGGCTGCAACAGGGGCAAGTGCGTCAGCGACGGTGGCTGCGCGCTTTATTATTATTATTCATTCTGTCACACACACACACACACATTCTGTATTCCGAGTGCTCACTGTACGTCGGGCACATGGTCAGTTATCTGGCCGCACGGCAATCGCTTCCGGGTGCGCGGCATTCGACTCTCGCAGTGAGACGGTGCGACACAGAGACACATCGAGACACTGAGGCAGTGGCAGCTGGAGGCCACCTTGGCCGCATGTCTGGCATTAAGCGGGGGCAGGGGCAGGGGCAGCACGGTTAGTGGGCCCTTGGGGGTGGCTGGGCGGTCATATTAGGCATGCAGCCCTGGTAAATGCAATTAAATGCAAATCGCGCAGAGAGCGCTGCTTGGATAACCCCGTTAGCGCTTCGATTCGATTTCGACAGCTCAGCGAACTCGGGCTCCAGCTCCACTTGAAATTCATTGCGAGTATCCAATATTATTGTGTGTGTGTATGTTTTTTCGGGTTTCGTTTATATACATATATATGCTGTTGTAGTTGACTTTATTTTAATTAAAATTATGTCAACGCAATTGAAATGTTATTGAACCAATTTAATAGCGCCGAGAGTTCATTAATTTGGATTTTGTAATTTTTATGCCGATGCACAGCAGCAGCAACTGTTGCTGTTGCTGCTGCTGCTGCTGCTGCTGCTGCTGTCGATTGGCAATATTTATGCATGGCGAGCGAACATTTCGGCGCAGTCGCGTAATTTATGGCACTTGTGATAAAGAAAAACTCTGCCAGAAAATGCATTTGCAGCAAAAAGAAAAAAACACACACAAATAAATTCAATAAAATGAAATGAAATGAAATGAAATAAAATAAAATAAAATTGAAAAAAATGCGAGTAAACAATTGTGTTTAATCAACTAAAACAGCAGCGCGAAAAACGAAATCGAACAAATGAAGCAAAGCAAAATATTTATAGTGAAATAAATTTCAATCAGCAGGCGAACGCAACCCATTCACAATTATGCAGCGCGACTGTCTGCCCCCTGTCACCTCCCCCTGCTCCAACTGCCCCCTCCCTTCACATTTCAATATTTATCAGCGCGAAAACAACAAATTAACAAAAATCCAAAAAATATTCATCAATATTTATGTGGATGCCGTATATTCATATATTATTACACTACTCACCCCAGAAGCAGGCGACATAAATGTCAAATGGCAGCGGGAATACCAAATGCAGCACCAACACTTTTTTTTTTTGCACTGAAGTGTGGCTGACAATCCTGGCGCAGGATGTGTGCGTATCTCCCTTCTCTCTCACTCTCTCTCTCTCTCTCTTTCTCTCAGACGGACAAGCTGCGGGATGGCTGCAAAAAGGGGGAAATGGGAAAACAAATAGAAGAGTCAGCAAATGATAATATTATAATCAACTTTAAATACATTTTCTGCAATTCATAAGCTAGTCAAAGGTTTTTGTGTCTTTAAAGTTGCTTAAATGCAGCTGTAGGCTTCAAAAGCTCATTAGAGTTGTTTTAAAGCTAAGCTTAAAGCACTTGAGCTTAGAGACTTGAAGTAGTTACATAGCAAGAATTTTTTTAATTTTAGAAATTAATGTATATGAATTCAAAGCTTTTCCTCATTTCTAATGTGCTTCAGCTTTTGCTTTCTTCGTAATGAAAATTGATCAGATTAACTTAAGTCAAAGCTTCATTATGCTGAAAGCTTCACTGGCAGGAGTCGAGCAATGCGAATGAAAAGTTACTTTAAAGACTTATTCAAGTGGCTTTAAAAGCCTATTCTAAAGATCTAGATACTTAAAGTAGTTTCATGACAAGAATGTTCTTAGTTTCATAAATTGATGATGAAAGCTTTAAATTATTTACAATGTGCTTGAGCTTTCGTCTTCTTCATAATGCAAATTGATAAAAGCGCCTTAAGACAAACTTATTTAAAACAAATTTAAGTTACATTAGAAGTAAAATCTAGAGATCTAGAGATTGGAAGTAGTCTTAAAGCCCCAAATTTGTATATGTTTTGATATAACAAACTTGTTCTATTCTTAATGTGCTTTAGCTTCCATGAGCTTTATTTTATACTAAAAGCACTTCATATTAAATGTGCTTTTATAGAGGTTCGCTACGTTATTTCAGAATTTCGATATACAAATTTTAGTATATTAAGAAAATACTTTAGCTAGACGATTTTGAAACTTGGAAATGTTTGCTAAGTGCTTTCATATCAGCATTTTATAAATGTGTGTATATATTTTTGACTTCTTGTAACACAAGACCAAAACAAATTTGTAAATGCGCAAATGTTTTGCGTCTATTTGCGACGATTGTTGCCGAGAGGAAGTACGGCTGTGGGTGTAGGGCGTATCAGATACATATATACACATAAAATAGACTTATATCTGTATATACATATACCCCATTTAAAAGACCTTGAGTATAATTCCAGTCAGAGCTTACATAAAATTTGACACAACAACCAAATCGAGTCGTGATTAAAGCTGTTTATATAGAAATATATATATGTACATATATAGTAAATAAGTATGTATGTATATGTAGTACTCCCGTTTATCAGTGGATGAGTTTCTCTGGAATATTGTAGAAGCTGCGCTCAAGTTAAATAGCTTTAAGCTCTGGCTCGTTTCCCATTTGCCATTTCCTGGCAAATTTTGACCCATGTGCGCGGGACTGGCGCATCGAAATGTTTTGGCTCTCTTTCTGCTTCGCCTTCGTTTCGATTTTGCCGTGCAGCGGCATTCGATGTAACAAATCCAGTTATTTGTTGAATTTGACAGTTTAATTCTACGCCTCGATGAGCGTTCGCCCGAATCGATGTCAGCCAACGTAAAGGAACCAAAAACAACAACAACAACGAAATGAAACGGACGCCATATGCCTCAGCCAGTGTCGACCCTAAACATGCCACGCCCCCCCGCGCACGCAACGCTTTGTGTCTATTTCAATCTTTATTTTGGCTGCCGTTGATTTGAAATCAAACAGGTCTCTGCCATTTCAACTTGACATTCAATTTGTCGGCCCGCAGACCAAGGACCAAGGATCACTCACGTTCGTGCGTTCGTACACTGCGCCAAATTGCAATCGAATTTCAGAGAAAAACTACAGAGAGAGAGAGAGAGAGAGAGAGAGAGAGACACACACACACATACAGAGATTGTAAGTAAGTCAGCAGCAAATAGCCAAGTTAAAAGCATGCCAAGCCATAAAAGTAAAATTTGCATTCGGCTGAGAAATTTCTATGAGTGGACACCAGATTTTCGAGTTACCCATGGGCAAGGGTTGGCGCTGTGGGCCACAGCAATGGTGAAAACTTGTACCAAAAAAACAAAAACAAACAAAAACAAAAACAAAAGACAAAAAAACAACAACAACAACAAATCAGGCAAGCGCTATAAAAACAGCAAAACGCAAATCAAGAAAGATAATAAAAATTGAACAATAAAAGAAGAGAGCCAACAAAAACAACAACAACAACAACAACAGCAGCAGCAGCAACAGCAACAGTAAAGCAAAGGCAAAAAAAAAGTGAAAAAGCAGCAACAACAACAACAACAATAACAGTAACGGGCGGCGTCAAGTGCCAAAAACACGTTTAAATGTCACAAATGTAACTCCCCAGACGACAACAACAACAACAACGACAACAACAACATCGACAACAACTATAACTGCAACAGCTGCAGTCGCCGCGGCGCCGATAAAGCAACAAAAATCAAATTAGCGCCAAGCAATGTCGCCACAGTCGACGCCTACGCCGACGCTGACGCTGACGCCAACGGCGCAGCTTCTGCCTTTGAGACGTTTGCAATCATCTCACAATTTTTTGTCGACGTCTTATTAATTTTTGTGGCATTTCTGCAGATTGCTGTTGTTGCTGCTGTAGTTGTTGTTGCCTTCGTTACTTTTTTATTGCTGTTCATAATTTGCGCTTATGCAAAGACAACAGCAACAACAACAACAACAACAGCAACAACAACAACCGCAACAGCAAAAACCTAAATGCAAAAATAAATAAAATACTTTTAAATTAAACGCAAATTTTGGACTTGTTTTCTTCTGGCCATAAAAAATATAATGAAGAAACAGAAGAGGAGGAGGAGGAGGAGGAGAAGCGAGAAAAAAAACAACAGCAACAAAACGGCGACAGCAGAAATAAATGATTATAATATCATTATTGCCAAGTGCGTTAAAATTTATGAGCAATGAAAACTTTTCACTGCTGCCTCCGCTCCAGAAGGGTTATCCGGGCAAACAGCGCCGAAGTCGGACTTGCAGTTCATAAAACAAGTCCATATCAAGCCACAGAAGTTGCGCCACTTCATAATTCCGAGGGGAATACTTGCTTGCTGTTTTTTTTTTTTTTTTGCTAGCTTAACAATTCCGAAGGCAAAGTGTAGAAGTTGTGTTAGAGGACATTTGAGACACGAAAAGTGAATAGTAAGATGCATCACTCATTCTCTGTCTATCTCTCTCTCTCTCTCGTTCTTTGTGTAACACCCTCTCTTCTCTATTTCTCTCTTCTTTGAGTAATTCTTAATTCGTATGTGTTTCTCTCTCTCCCACTCTATCTATCTCTCTGTCTTTTTATAGCTTTTTTGCTCTGAAGTCCCAAGTATCTACTGCTTCCTTCCTTCCTATCTATCCTATAATCTGTGTATCTATCTATCTATCTATCGATCTATCTATCTATCTATCTATCTATCTATCTATCTCTCAGCCTCTCTTTCTCTCTCTCTCTCTCTCTCTCTCTCTCTCTCTCTCTCTTACTCTATCTATGTCTCTGTCTTTCTGTAGCTTATTTGCTCTGAAGTCCCAAGTATCTACTGCTTCTTTCCTAAAATCTGTCTATCCATCTTTGGTAGTCTTTCGTTCTTTCCCTGTTTCTCTCTCTTTCTCTCTCTCTCTCTCTCTCTCTCTCTCTCTCTCTCTCTCTCTCT
>NW_022046504.1:0-28859 GCF_001654015.2 Drosophila navojoa | reverse complement strand
TATATATATATATATATAATTTTTTTAATATTTAAAAAAAACAGCATTTCTAACACAAGAAGTGAGAACGACAATTGATTTTTAAAGGAGACACAAAAAGTAAAAAAGCAGTCGGTAGCTACCGACTGCCGATACTCTGTTCCCGGCATCTGGAAAATTGACATTGCCAAATCTAAATCTTTACCTATTTCTATACTTAGCATCTAGCTGCACTGAAAAACCACGAAATTTTTTCTTCAGAATTCAAAATTGTAGTACATGTACCTTAACTGAACATACATACATATGTATATCTAAAAATAGTAGCGTCGACAGGCGCCAATATTTGATAGTTATTCCTCTCTGGGAACAGAGTACAAACCCACATTTTCAATATATAATATGTAGCTCATGCAGTTAAAAGATATCTTTTGTATTCTATCTACATATACAACTATTCAGATCATTTTTTTTTTTTTTTTTTTTTTTTTTTTTTTTTGGTTCGAGCTTAGTGTTCTAGTGTGTAGGAATAGGCAAAGTGGAATGAGATGAGAATAGACGATGAGACGTGTAAGCAACATTATTCGATAAGAATGAGCGACTCTAAGTTTTAAACGAGAAATCACATTTTATACACAGTTTCTAGACATAGTGAAGAAAGCGATAAAGGTAAAAAAAGAAAACACAAAAATTATATGATCCTGTTTAACAGTGTTGGTAAACGTGCATCGCCGACAAAGCGAGAGGTTCAAATTCTTTTTGAAAGAACAAAAACAAAACGGTGATTTGGGAAACGTTTTTCTAAGATTGGGCAAAGCAAGTGAAACAACAGCGGAAACTGGGATTTTCAAGCTTAAAGCTTACACACAGATACAGATACAGATATACATATATATATAAAACTTATATAAAGAGAATTAAAATATGCCATTTTGAATGTTATTCTAACGAATCGATATTCGCTTATACATACATATGTGTGTGTTTAATTCTTCAATTAACACAAATTTAGCAAAAACGCAAGAAACGCGTTTTTTCGTTTTAGTAACAAAAAAAAAGGAAGCAAGAAAAAAAATTCAGTAAAATGTGTGCATAGCCAGAAAAAAAACAAATTCAATTCATAAATACATACATATGTATATTCAGTTCTAATACGATAAGCAATTGTAAAAAAGAGTTGAAATGTATCTTTAAACTGGATTTTGTTTCTGTATGTATGCTTGGAATGTTAGGTTAAACTTCTTGCTCTGTGTTCATGTCGCAAATGTCATAGAACCTAAATTTGTATTTAAGTTAACTTTTAAAATTCGGTTTTGTTTCTGTTTGCGAAACTGCTTTTTTCATTTTCATTTCAAATGCAATCGTAAATCACAATTGTGTTAATGTGGCCATGTTGGCTGCAGTACAAAAATGCAAATTAAGCAAAAATCTTTTTCGAATTAAGGGTGCATTTTGTTGTTACTGTAAGCTGGTTACATTAGAATTTGTTGTTGTTTTTTTTTTTTTTTTTTTTTTTTTTTTTTTTTTTTTGTTTGTCTAAACCTGGACACTGACACTTGTGAAAGAGTGGGGAGAGGGAGAGCGAGCGCTGATAGTGTCAGTGTGCCCAGACCTAGAAAGAAGTTCGCTACAAACATAAATTGATGCATGCAAACATGCTTATACATACATATGTAAATTTATGTATGTGCATATTTTTGCTAAAACAAATGTTATATTTAAGATCAACAAAGACAACATATGAGAAGTAATAGAAAACAAAAAATAAGTCAACTGACGCTGAAACTGTAACTGAAAAACTGAGAAACTGAGTAATCAATATGCGCAAATGCAAAAAGGCAAAGCAACCAATTACCAATACATACATATTAAAAACAAATAAATATACATACATATATACATATACATAATATACATACTTGCAAGAAAGTAAATAAATACATACATATATTTAAAACAGAACAAATGCAAACAAAACCGAAACCATTCAAACGAAAATAATTCTATGTATAAATCGTATATTTAAATAAATCTTACATATATTTTAAAACATATTCAATCGCAGTGAATCTTCAAATGTTGTTTGTAATTCGATTTGCGCAGAAAGCACGAGCCGCACAGCGTGCATCGAAATGGACGAAGTCGCGTGTGCGCAATCTGATGATGGTTTAGCTCGGAGGAGCTAAAAAAACGTTTGCCACAGCCCGGGTGCAGGCAGGCGAAATCGCGCTGGTTATAGTGTCGCTTCAAATGCGTATTCAAATAGCATTGGTCCGTTAAGACGCGTCCGCAAATGGGACAGGTGAAGCTGAGCGATGCTGTCGAATCAACTTGATCACAATCCTCATTCTGATTATCTGTCTCCATAGTGTTGCTGCCGCTGCTGCTACTGGCATGGTGCAGCTTCATGTGCATGCGTCGGGCATGTATGGAGTGAAAGGACATGCCGCAGCTGGGCTCGCTGCAGCTGTAGGGCTTTTCGCCCGTGTGCAGTCGCCGATGCACTGCCAAATAGTTGGCGAAGCGAAATCCCTTGCCGCAAATATCGCACTCGTACGGCCGCTTGTCCGTGTGCGTGACGGAATGAATGCGCAACTTGTTCAGCTGCCGGAATCCCTTGCCGCACACCTCACAGACGTGTGGCCGCTCGTCCGTATGCGTCATTCGGTGGATGCGTAGGCCGTACGCATCGCTGAAGCTGCGCCCGCACAGATCACAAATGTTGTTCGCTTGTCGTTTGGTGGGCGTGGCACGTTTCGACTTTGGCTTAATCGGCTGCGGCGGCGACTGCAAAGAGTCGCCGCGTGTGGGCGTCGGTTGCAATGCAGCACCGTTAGCTCCACTAACCAGCTGCAGAAGGTCCAGTTCGGCTGCTGAGGGCACCAGCAGCAGCTCGCGGCTGGCATCCAGGTCATCGAGTTGCCCGAACAGCTGAACATCTTCGGTCAGGCAGGAGTCGTATCTGTCATCCGGCTCCAGCTCACGCACGAACTGCTGTTCAGGCTGTCGCATGTTTACCAAGTGGCTTGGCCACCGAGCTGCTCGACCCGTCGAGCGTCGCTTCCTATTACGTTATGTCTTCAGGCCTGATAAGATTACGTTTAACTGGTTCGACTACAATAAATGCAGAGGCAACAACAGCAAAATACAACCTGTTGCCGCTTGTACTTGGGCACAAGCGTCGTGTCGGCTCCGGCTGCCGCTTCTTTTTCTATTATATTATTATTTAATTTTTATCGTAGTGCTCCCATCGGAGCAGCCAAACAAAAGCTAAGACCCAAACAACAACAACAAAGAGCCGGACTCGAAATGCAACTGTTGTTGTAGTTTGATTCCGTTTGCACTTTAAACATTTGCTCGTTGCCGCGCACTTTGAACCACTCCGGAATACCTGGGCCGAGCAGTCGTACCTGGCCGCCAATCAGTATACGCCCTCATGAAGTACTGCGAGAATACATACATTGTATTTGTACATATAAATAATATTGGTAATACAGGTCTTCAGTTGACGGCTTCCCCGCCCCACTCCAGCTCCTCCAACTAAACAGAACTTTATCGACATGTGCACGGCTCACGGTCGCAGATAACACTATGCAACAGAACTTTGAACATGGATAATATCGACATACAAATGTATGTAAATACATACATACATGTGTATGTACATTTTCAACCACATCCACACAGATGTGTGAGTGTAGTCATTAGGCAATTAGTCATGGTCTTGTATCAATAGTTTGTACATTGCGATCGGAAGGTATTTGTTGACCTCGACATTAGGCTAAATGACTTGATCAAGCTTTTATGTCTTTTACATAATTCGAATTAAAAATGTAATTCTTGATTTTTCACAATCAATTGGAAAATAGTTAAGTAAGGGCGGAGCCTAAGCAAAGTAGATAGACTTCTAAGATCGTATATAGAAGCGTAAAGCTAGTAAAAATATAATTTTTTTTTATTATGTATAAAAGCTATGTATATTTGAAGAGTACGGTCATAGAAGTCAGTTCAAAGTCTAGAAAAAAGTGCATTCGGATTTATATATGTAGAAAATATTTTATTTTATTTTATTATAAATGTATATACCATTATACTACTAATATTATAAATAGTATATATATCATACAAAATTAAAGGAACAAAAACAAAAAGAGATGTTACTTAGATTCGAATCATATAGAGTCAATTGAGTAAGCAATTCGAATTTTATATGGTTTGATCACGCAAACCTGAAATCAAAGAGAAAGAATGATTTACCCGAGACTTGAGTCATACTGCGTCAAAAAGAAGACTTGAGATATCTTAAATTTCTATATACAATGAAATTCAATTGAAACATATCAAGTTTTCTATGTTGTACAGTGTATTAGTTGGAGTAGAGGTGACATTGAAGTAGTGCATCAAATCCCCCAAGCACATTAATGTAGGTCTGCCTGCAATGCAGCTGCGTGTGCGCCGACAGGCAGCACGATCTGAAGCGAGCTAGCAATGCAAGTGAAGCATTTACTGACAGATCGCCTTCCCTTTCTCCCTCTTTTTCATTAGTTTCGATCGAGCACCTAGCCTAATCCTAAGCACTTTTGTTTTTACTCGGCTTCCGTACTCAAATCTATGCTCTTCACAAGCATGACAGCCAGCAATGCGATCGAAAAAGATGGCCACTTAGCTATCTTATGATTACTTTGTCAATGGGCCCATATAGCTAATGCTAATACTATGAATTTAGTAAATGTACATATGTACATACATACATGCTTGCATGCATGCATGTGATTCTGAGAACAGTTGCATACATATGTACATACATTTGAGAGAACAGTTTAATACATGCATATTAATACACATATGTACATATGCATATATACATATGTATGTATGCACAAACAGGCAATTCAGGAGCACATTGTACATATGTATGTATAGCTGCGGAAAAAAAATAGCACCACTTGCAAACGAAAAGTTTAATAATTTCTCCTAGCTCATTTATCAATGTATTTATATACTTTTTGCCTTAATATAAGCGGAAAACAATTCATAATTGCAACAAGCAAAAATTTTCACACAAATATTTGTCGTTTCAATATACACTGCTGGTCTTTATATAACTTTATAACTTTTATTTGGAAAGTTTGTTATTCTATGACTCTTCAAATATACAAAACATAAAAATGTTAATTAAAAAAAAATCTTTTTTTTTATTCATTTTATGAAAACTGTTAAAAAAAGACATTTTTTCTCGGTCACTGAAATAGACGCACTTAAACTAATTCATATTTTTTAAGGAAAGGAATGTCATTTTAAGTATTATTTTTAGTTTTTATAATTATTTAAGCAATAAGTAATATATAAAAATAATTTCAATAAGGTCCTGCTCCTTTCCTTCGAAATAACCTCATACACCCGGTCCTTCATGGAGTGATACAATAAGCTTATGTAGAATCTCGCCCCAAGCATATTTAATTGCAGCAGTTAGTATTCCTTTGTCTTCGTGTTGCTTACTCCCTTCAAATACTTTTCTAAAAGCCATTCAGTATGTATGTATTTCAAAAAACTCTCAAAAAAGTCGAAAAAACGACGAAAAAATAATAGCACCACTTTTTCATTTTGTGCTACAAAATGATTTCAAAAAAATTAAAATGGGTAAAAAGCTTTAACTTATAGTCAATGACAAATGAAAATAAATATACTCCCTCAAGTTTAGTACTTGTATGTTTTGCCTTTGTTAGCAATTAAGGCTGCACAGCGCTTAGGCATGGATTCAACCAAGTCCTGGCATCGTTTATAGGGAATTCTAGCTCAGGATTCCTCACCAAGCATTCCTTCGACTTCTTTCTGGTGTATTAGGGGTTATTGTCTTGCTGGAAGACCCATTTTAGTGGTATTTTGTATCCAGCATCAACATAAAGATGTCGGTTAATTATGGTTTTGATCCAATGAATTGGGCCTACACCATAGTACTAAAAGCAACCTCATACCATTACACTTGATCTTCCATGTTTAATGGTTTTTGTTGTACATCTAGGGTTGAATTTCGCTGTTCTTTGGACGTTCCACGAAGGATCGCGATCCTTTTCCATCAAACACTACCACCTTATTTTCATCAGTCCAAAGTATGTTTCTCTACTCCTGCTCAGACCAATTATCGTGTTCCTTTGCGAACGCCACCGGTTTGGAAATATGTTTTATATTAAAATATGGTATTTTTCTTGAACGACGAGTGTTTATATCGTGAAGTTTTAAGTATTTCCGTACTTTTTGGGTTATTGCTGATATGTTTAGGTCCTTTTTAGTTGAATAGCCGACTTAAAAGGATCCTTTTTACTGTCGCAAATGAGTCGAGTAACATGATATTGGGTCAGAACCCAACGCATTCCGCGCTTTTCACCACTTTTTTACCCTGAACCCATTGATAATGGGAAATCAGGGTATAATGGTTTTGTAAAAGTATGTAACATGCAGAAGGAGTAATCGCAGACCCCACAAAGTATATATATTCTTGATCAGTCTGTGTGAGTGCGTCGATCTCAGAAGATACAAAAGCTAGAGAGCTGAAACGAGTTTGTTTTATTTTTTCGATAAATCTTCAAATTTACTGTGTATATACATATGTTAAGTACTAACTTTTTGTAATCAACAGATTTTGGATACCACACCCCCTTTTCCCCAAATTTGTAAAGAACGTATTTCAAGTACTAGAGACTTGGAATGTACACACATTTTGACCATATGATTACGCTCTGAAAATTTCATCAATATTGTACGTCTAGAAATTGACACTGCAGCGCAGCCCAAGCGCCGTCGCTGCTTACTGCGCAGTTAACAGTTCTAATACGTGCGTGTGTATGTATGTGTGCCTGAAAGAAGCGTAGAGTGAGTAGAATATCAGATTCGAAGGTTCAGGGTATCTCCTAGTCAAGTAGTCTCGGCTAGAGTTTTCTTACTTGTTTTTTGTGAGAATTTCGAACCGAAATCAACTTTTTGAATAGATTGCGTTGTTCGGGGAAGGATGCATTGTACTTGGCATAGTTGGCAGCAAATGATAGAAAAAGATGAATTTCGATTTTTCATACAACTGAATTTTATAACCGCTCTGGCAAAAAGTTAAATTATGTTAATACATAGTCGACACATGTACATATGTATTTCGTAAGACTAGACTTTGAACTTCTGTAGTAGGTGGCGCAATTCGCGGTTCTGACGACGAAGGAAGACCACCTCGGCATCGTACTGGACGCGCATCTTGAGCACTTCGACATAGTGATTTAGTCCGTGCTCCAGTGTCTTCCAGAGATGGGTCTTTGAATCGGGAAATATGTTGGTGAATTGTCGCCAAAAGCATTGGATTTCCTGGTCACTGAATGCAATCAACTCCGTCTCCAGACTGCTTTCCGATGAGCTGCCATAGATCTGCTTGTGTTTTTGCTTGGTGTATATATTCATGGCGTGCAGCACAAGCGCTGGTTCCATGACAAGATAATGCTTTTGGCAACGGGTATGGCTCTTGACTAGAAATGACTTGTTATCGTGTCTACCCCTCAGCAGAGCCTGATCCGGAAGGTTTATGTCGCCCAGCTTGAGCGAGCGCGACTCCTTCTGATCCTTCAGAAACACCTCTGCACACTTCGTGGGGCTAAGACCTGCCGGCTGGCAGTTGGGACAATACGTGTATGGCGTAAAGACCTTGGTCAGCTCTAGAATGTGATCCAAGTTGCGAATACGCAGCGCGGCAAAGATGTTGTCGATGCGCACCATTGTTTGCTCCCTCTCCGCATAGGGCCTAAGTATCTTTAGCAAGCGCTCCTCGATCAGGAAGCCACCGCGATCGGCCAGCTTGCGCAGTATGTTGCGCATGAGACGCGCAGACTCGGGCGGCAGCTCCTTCATGGGGCCGCGACGCTTATTGTCGTTCCCGGCGGACCCAAAGCCTGAGCCGCCGTACTTTTTGGGCAGCTTACCAAAACGACGCTCTACGCGATCCATGGCGTTGTAGCCGCGTTTGTCAATCGGCTTGTTAATATTATCGATGTGGATGTTGGGTCGCTTCCACGGCATCACCAGCTGCTGCTCGTGCAGTATGCGGTCGATCTCAAAGATGCGCGTCAGCAGGCCGGTGATCTCATCGTAGTTGATGTTCCACACACGATTGAATTTCTCCCGGTTAATGTTGCGTGTGTGCATGGCCTTCGCTTCCATATCGCTGATGCTGCCGTGCAGCTGCTGGATCTCAGTGGTCAGCTTCATGATGGTGCGCCGACCGCTGTGATAGATCTGCTTGAAGTTGCGCCTGGTGCGGGCCACCGTCTCGTAAAGGCGCGCCACACGACGCTTCTGCTGGTTCGTGATGATAGTGTTCTCGTCGTTGCGCCGCTGCAGCACCTGGTAGTTGTAGTCCAGTTTTTCGGAGTTCATTAGCACGTTGTCGCGCGTGCGTCGCAGCTCCAACTCGAGGCGTTCGCATTCCTTTTCGAGGCGCACTCGCGTCTGCTTAGTTAGCTCGTCCTGCGAGTCCTGCAGCAGCTGCAGCTGCAGCGTGTAGAACTGCTCGCGTACGCGCACCAGCTTAGACTTCTCCTCGAAGTTGGTGTTCAGAGCGTGGAAGAAGGAGTGCCACTTCTCGTCGGCCGTCAGCGAGAAGGCTTGGCGCTCGTCCTCGATGGTGTTGCGCAACAGTTCCAAATGATGTTTGTACGACTCCTTCAGTGTCTCCACTTGGTTGTCAATGCGCTCAACCAGACAGCAGAGGTCCGCCGCCTGGCGTTGCCTGTCGAATTCGTATTTGGTGTTCATGCGCTCGATCTCTTGCTGGCAGGCTGCTATCATCTGATCCTTGCGGTCCATTATGGCGCCAATACGCTTCTTTTGCTCCTCGATCTTGTCCCAGAGCAGCATCGGTTCGTTGATCTCGTTCAGCTCGGTCCAGCGCGCTTTGATATTATCAAACTTGGCCATCGCCTCGATATTCTCGCCATCCAACATCCTCTTCATATCCTTCTGCTGCGAGGCCTCGTATAAGCGACGATTCAGCTCGCGCCTTTCGTTCGCCACACGGATATTGGTCACCAACTCATTCCCAAAGCGCACTAGCTGGCCCAGGCGGGTGCTTGACAGATGCAGCTGTTGATCGATTTTGCTCATCTGGGTCATGGCGCGCTCAGCGAATGATTTTGGCATTTCCCGCTGCCTCTGGCGGACGCCCTCTACAATATTTTGCCTACACTCATCCAGAACGCGGATCGGCTTGTCGCACTTCTTATTGACTACAAGCGCATCGATGTGGGCTTGAAAAGATTCCCAGCTGTCAACCGCAACGGGCTCAGCAATTTCCGGCTCCGACTCCGGCTCGTCTTCGACATCCGCATCGGCATCTCCATCAGTGTTTGCGTTTTCCTGCTCGACATCCTCTTCGTTATCCATGTTCGATATATATGTATAGGTGTGTATAGGGGAAACGAATTTCGGCAGTTAGCTGCTGCTGCTGTTGGAAAACCAAATTTCAATTGAATTTCAAGCGAGTGTTTTTAAACCTCAATTGTTGCCTGGGCCGGCTTCTATGAGGAAAGCTTGATCGATATGGTTGCCATGTAACGTCATTGTGACTGTTATTTCCAACAATTTGTTTCCCAGGGCCAGGCATTTTGATATGATTAGGAAAGTTTATGCAATAAATTTTCATGTAAACTGCGCAAGTTTAATAAAATTTTTTTTGTGCGCTCGGCGCGTACGTCCGTTCGATGCCAGTTGCCGCAATTAGGGTGACCATTCATTCGATACCTATTAGAATGGGAACAGTTGTCTACACATGCTGTCTCGCTCACTCGAGCACGCCCAAATACCACATTTTTAATGAATGTGATGTCATCCCCATGCATTACATATTGCCTGTCTGTACATACATATATGTATATGTATGTACATACACTTTGCTACGTACATATTTATTTAAAATAATTAATCTAAAGCATATATGAGAACTATCCGAATCGCCACTAACTGCTACGACAATCGACTATCAATCACAATCGAGCCTGAAATTTGATGGCTGCAATAAATACACCTCTGCGTGCCCTGGGTTGCATTTGTCTTTGCTTATTGTCTTTCGCTCATATCCCCACATAAAATATGTTTGAAATATTGAAAAATCTAGCAATCAATTGCGCTTTATTGGATCATAATACACAATCATAGTTGTGGAATTGTTAAAAGTACACAAACACACAAACACTTACACGCACATGTACGTATGCATGTGTCTATTTTTATCTATATTTACAATTTGTTACCCAAGGATCGGGCTCGCTGCGAAGAGAGGAGAACGGGCCTGGCCGCCTGTCTAGCTGGCAGGCTCAGGCTCGCTCAGTTGTCTTCAGTCTCCAACGTGATTTCATAAATTAACTCGTCCTCGTTGTACTCGTGGCCAGCCTGTTGTTGATGCTGCTGCTGCGTCTGATGATCGAGAGCTGGATCCAAGTACTCCTCGTCATCGTTGAGAATCTGCTCAGAGTGATCTTCATCGTCGGCCACCTGCTCGACCAGTAAGCCATCGTCGTCGTAGCTGCTTGGATCATACTGCTGGGCATATGGCTGGTCCTCCACCTCGGCGTGCAGGAAGTTGCCGTTGACCGTTTCGTAAATGGGTTCGTCATCCCGTGGCTGATCTTCATCGGCCACTGCTTCGCCAATGATGCCGTCGACGCCATCAACGACGCTCGCCTCAGTAGACTCAACGAGCAGACCGGCATCCTCGTCATATTCCTCCTCCAGCATGCCCGCCAGCTCATTGCAATCGTCCATGGTGTCGCCGTCTTCGTTGGAGGTTCGGCCCTCGGCCTGGTTGACGAGTCGACGGGTATTGCTGCGGCACTGTATTGAGCGTTTGTGCGCGTCGAAGTAATTGATGTCAGTGAACTCCTCCTGGCACAGATGACACACATACGTGTCCTGGTTCAGGTGCATCTCCTTGCGATGCCGCGCCATTTTGTGCGCATCACGGCACTGCATGCCGCAGAAGGGGCACTTGAGCATCCGCCGCTTGCCCATGTGCACGTTGCGTATGTGCTCCTGGAGTGAGAAGTTCTTATAGTATGCCTTCTGGCAGTGCTCGCACTGGAACCGCCGCTTCTTCTCGTGCGTCGCCTCTCGGTGCCGCTTCAGCTGGGTGTTCTGGGCGAAGGTCTTGCCGCACATCTCGCAGATGTGCTCCTTCTTCAGGTGCCGCCGCTGATTGTGCACATGCAGGTCCTGCTTGGTGGAGAAATACAGCTTGCATGGCTCGCACACGTACGGTCGGATGCCCATGTGGCGTCGGGCATGGCCAGCCAAGTACTTGCAATCGCGATAGGTCTCGGTACAGTAGATGCAGGCGTAGCGATTGGTACCAGGCACCATGTGCGTCTTCTGATGCTTGGAGAGCTTGGATTTGTGCATGACGTCGGGACAGATTCCGCACTCCACCGGCAGCTTCTCGTCGAGCGCGCTGCCAATCATCGAGAACTCCACAATGGGCGTGCCATCCTCGTCGAAGTCCACAATGGTGGCAACAAGCTCGTCGAACAGCATATACCGTCGGGGTCCCTTGAACTGATCCAGCATCTTTTCACTAGGCTTTGCCAATGGTGCAGGCTCCTCGACTTGCTGTTCATCGGCTACATGTGTTATCTCCTCGAAGGAGGCATCGATAGCCACATGGTCCACATGACTTCGCGCGGAGCTATGTGGACTTGACTTCGATTTACTGCGGCTTGGAGGTGGGGACAGTGCCGTTGTCGTTGTTGTGGTGGACTTCGTCGTCGTTGTATTCGTCGTCGTCGTCGTCATCGACTCCAGCTTCATTGCCACAGATTCCGATATTGGTGAGGGGGTCTGCACGTAGTTCCAACCGAAGTTCTGCTGATCCTGTATGTGCACGTCGTCCTCGTATTGCTCATACTGTTCCAACTGCTCTTCCACTGGCAGTTGCCCATCAACTTCCTCCTCATCTTCTTCAACCAGATCATCCACATCCTCTGGCAATTGCTCCTCTCCCATATACTGTACATTTTCGAATTGGTCATCTCTTGGCTCGCGCAGGAGATCCGCACAATTGACCAGCTGTTGATGCAGGTGCGCATTGTCAAGTAGCAATTGGTTCCCCGTGCCATCATCATTAACCAAAAGAAATTCCTCGTTTTTGAAATCTCTTCCCACATCCACGGAATCCAAAACCACATAGTGATTACCGTCGGCATCAACATCGTCGTCGTCGCAGCCACCGCCGTCATTCTGTTCCGAGTACTCAGATTTTATTGGCATTACGAGCTCAATAATTTCTGACACATCGATGTTTAGGTTCATCGGATTTTTATTACAACTATTTATTTTGACAATTTTTTTTTTGTTTTTTTTTTTTTTTCTGTCTAACTTATTTAGCCGCTTCGCTTGTATTTATCGTGTGGCATTAGTGATTAGTGATGAAAAAATGCTGGTGTGACATCTGTCGATGAGTTGTGGAGGCCGGCAGATTGGTGTGTATGCGATACTTGTCAGCTGCTATCGTATAACAATAAATGCTGGTTCATTTTGATTAGTTGAAAAAGCCAAAAACCTAAAAGAAAACATTTCGTTTATAACATTTAAATTGCCCACATTTTAATTATTATATATAATAATATTATAATATTATATATCTACTTATAGCACTAATCAAATCTGAAAAATTTTTCTTAGACACCGGTTATATCGATATATTTGTAACTTTTTCAAATATTTCTTTCGCGAGCTGGCAGCCCTAAGCATTTAACAATCGATATGCCTCTTTGGCGCCTTAACCATTGCGCTTGCGTACCGACGGCGGTTACCACTGCTTCTTCTTCACAGCTTTATCTTCACTTTGCGGTTAGCCAACTTCTTGGTTTCCCAATTTAACACATACGCTGCATTTCGTTGGCGCTCGGGGCTTATTTGATTTGCACACTTGGTAGCGTGCGTTTGTGCCACAGCTTAGTAGTTGTTGCCGCTGTCAGCCGTGTATTTTGTTTTGTTTTCGTTGTGTGAAGCGCGAACACACGCGTTGTTTACCGTTAACAAAATGTTTTTTTAATTTTATTTTTTTAAACTTGCGGTTTTTGTGCAGTGCTCATACAGAAATTTTGTAATTGGCGCGATATTGTGTAAGCATAAAATTTGTACATACATGTATATTTCTATAAATTTTGATATTTTGCTTTAAATGCTTTGACCAGACATATTCAAAAAATATATTTGGAAATTTTGGTGTGTAAAAGTGTAAAGTGACTACAAAAAGGATATGCAGAACGCATATTCGGCATTTAATTCTCTGTGCTGTGCTTACTGTGTTAGTCAAGGTAAAGCGAAGGGCTTGTAGACCTTTTACCAAAAATATGCATTTTTTTATTTTACTTTCCAAACTGGCTAGTTAATTGTGAGGATTACAAGCCGCAGCAACAGGGGCAACATGGCATAATATGGCACAGCAAATAAATAAGTAAACAAAGCAAGAGCAACAACAACAACAACAACAACAACAAGGGCAATAAAGAGCAAGATGAACAACTAAAATCAAATAGGATTACGCAAAGTTTGATGTTGATGTTGATTTAAGCTTTTATTTGGCTATTTTAACGTATTTATTTAGTGGCTGCTGCAATCGCTGGACATATTATTTGATTTGTTTTGTGCTGTTTTGTTTAGTTTTGATTTGATTTGATTTGATTTGAATGCAAACTTGACCCACTTACGAATTGGCCAATTGGCCACAGTTGAGCATCTCTCTGCACTCGCATCGTGTGTGTGCGTGTGTGCGCGTGTGTGCGTGTATGTGTGTGTTGGCCTTAATTTGCTGCCGTCTGCTGTCTTAGTAATGCATAGGAATTTTCATTTTCAGTTGCTCAGGCCTGATCGCCAGGTCGGTGGACTCGATTCTCGCGACGGGGCCAATTAGAAGAAGAGGCGACTAGCTGCAAGCAGCCAGCAGTCGACAAATATCAACTATCAGCCGGCAGGTGCAACTACAGGTGTTGTCTGTTTGGCCAACGGCAACGCGACCAAGTGGCATCATTTGCGGTTGCAGTTGCCCGCGTCGGGCGCAACGGGAAATTGGAAAATCGGAAACATGTTCTTGCGGCGTCGCCAGCTAGAAGCAGAGCCACAGCCACAGCCACAGCCGCAGCCGCAGCCGCAGTCGCAGCTGAAGCCGCAACTGAAGCCACAGTTGCTTTCCTCTCTTATCTGGCAGATGCATCGACAAGTGCATTTAGTGTGTCATGCTGGTTGGGCAACCAGAACGGCAATTGCACTGGGCGTGTTTCTCTTGGCAGTCGCAACACCTGTCGCTGCTGCAGTCGCCACTTCAGCTGATGCCGCCTCCGCCCCCGCCCCCGCCGCCCCTTCCCCCACCCTCACATCTATGCAAATCCAGACACTGCAGGTGAATTGCACGCGTGAGCTGCTGGAGATGCAACTCACACTAAGCCGGGCATTCCGTGGCCTGCTCTACGCCAAGGACTTCCCCCTGGAGTGCCGGTCACGCGGCCAGGATGCCACGCACATCGCCCTGCGGCTGCCCACCTCGGGCTGTGGTGTGCGCGCCGAGCCGCTGCCCGACGGCGGCATGGAGTACACCGTGCGGATCATGCTCCAGACGGAGCAGAAGCTACGCCAGAGCACGGACATCCTGCGCACCGTGCGCTGCCAACTGCCGGCGAAGGCGATGGGAATGCCGCTGCCGCTGCACGGCCGAGATCGGTAAGCGGGCGGAAGGGCGCAACTCATTTGGAAATCAATTTCCCAACTGCTCATCCCCGTCTCCTGCTCTCCTCCTCTCTTGCAGCAATGCACGGATGCGCGCCCTGGCCGTAGCTGCATCGGCGGCCGCAGCCCAGACACATCTCATGGACACGCCGCGCGTGCGCATCTGGCTGGAGCTGGGCGGTCCCAATGGCTCGGGCTCCGTTGAGGTGGGCATGGCCACCACCCTGACGGTGCGCGCGATTGTGCCGGGCACAATTGGAGTGCGCGTCGTCGACTGCGCTGCTCTGGATGGCCTGGGTGAGTCGACGCAGCAGCTGCTCGACGCCCGTGGCTGTCCCATCGACGAACAGGTGAGACGACAATTAATTAATTAATCATAATTTTAAATGCTTTCATTGCCGCTGCCGCTGCCGCTGCCGCTGCCGCTGCCGCTGCTGCTGGTGCTGGTGCTGGTGGTGCTAGTGGTGTTATCTATTTTCGTGTGTGCGATTAATTTCTGCTGCGCATCGATTTGATTGGCTAACTTTCATTTCTGCGAAAGTGATTCGCGCTTTGATATTTCTGATTAGACTGACGTCGTCACTGCCACAGAAATCGCCAGCTCCAGCTCCAGCTCCAGCTCCAGTGTTGTGCAATTGCCTTCTTTGGTGGTGTGCATCATTAAATGTAACGGTTATTACAGCACACCGACGTCAGCAGCGACGTCGGCAGCAGCTAGTCAAAAATGTAAACTGTTAGACATAATTACGCGCGCATCGTTAGAACAGTTCGCGTTCGCGCTTGCCCAGCCAAGCAGCTTAGCGGCCATTAAGCAAGCAGCTGCTGCTCTGCCCACGAAACAGTTCTTCAGTTCTTCTTGAGTAAATTAGGAGGTCACAACAATTAGCCAACAGTTGTGGATTGTATATATACTCACACACACACACACACACACACACACACACACATACACATCTATTTTGACATGGCCTCTGCCTGGGCAGTAGCCGAGCCGCGGCAATAGCAATAGCAATAGCAATGCCACAGCTAAAAGCATTTGCATTTGATCGCTGGCGTCGTCGCAGCTTTGTGCACATGTCATGCCATTAAATGGGTCAAACAAATCTTCTGCCAGTGCCACCACTGGCACCACTGCCACCACTGCTACTGCTGCTGCTGCTGCTGCTTTTGGCCATTGTGTGAGGTGCTGGCAAGAAAAATCTCACGGCTTAATTTTTATTTTTATTTTATTTTAACGGACAGGGGCAAAGCTAACAGACAAAAAACAAAACAAAGCAAACAAAAAAAAAAAAAAACCATTTGCATTTTATGTTTGTTTTATTGTTCCATCACAATGCTAAAACATCAGTCCCCCACCTGCCGGCCCTGCCCCACCTGCCCCGCTTAGTGCTATGCGCTGGTTGTCTTCCGTTTTAGCAGATTTTCATTTTCTTTCACATTTAGTTGCTTTTCTTCTTCTTCATCTTCTTGTATACATATTACGCGAGTGTGTGTGTGTGTCAAATAATTTATGCACCCGCCCAGCTCTGTCTTGGATTATTTATTTGATTCACAAATGTCTTCTAGGTCGCGCAGAGCTCCGTTAAAAGTGAAATAGAACAGTTTCTGATCAGAATCTGACCTACATAATAAATATGCACTGTGTGTGTGTGTGTGTGTGTGTGTGTCTGTGTGTGTGTCTGTGTGCGAAAACTCACAGCAAGAATGCATTTGGCCTAAAAGTGTTCTTTATTTTATTGACTAGATATTCATATATTTTGTATATTTCCCTTTTGACTGAATTTCACTGCTATTGTTGAACATTATTAGAACAACTGTAATACGCTGTACTTCTCATATGCAAATGTATAACAGCACACTTGACTATTCCAGATAAACACCAAAGGCCAACAAGTATCAATTTACATTATTAAATTTCTTATTGAATCGCAAGACATAAATTCAATTTCAATATCTGAATAACACAAAAATTAAAAAATTCTTCGAGTTTTTGCGTATAGAATTATATCCAATTAGCTTCTTTTGACATCATAAATATGCGAGCCAGCTATAAAATTATTGTATATAAGAGCTAGAGCTTTATTTAGTAGTGATAACAATTGCATTGATAATATAAGACATCTTAATTAGCTCACATTGAATCTCTTCTTTCGAGTATAATATGCTATTCCTGTTGCATTAGCGACAGCAATGGCAATATAAGACATCGAAAGTATACTATGCCTATAGGCGCATTTTAAGCTCTTATATTTCTGTTAGGACTAACAGCGCCAGTCCTGTGAGCAGTTTTCGCCAAAGAAGGCGAACATATTGAAAAGCGATTTCTGATTAAGCTGGCAACGCTCGTACAGCAAACAGTTGTTGTTGTTGTTGTTGGCTTAGTGATGGCATAACAGCAGCCTAATAAACGATCAAATCGAACAGCTATTCAAGCTCTTATACTTATGATTAGCTTCTCTGAGCAGCAGCTGGTGTTGTTGTTTCCTTCATTAAATATATGTATACATATGTATGTATGCACGTACTTGTGATTTTTACAAGACATCTGAATATGCGGACATATGTCCTGCAGCGCGCTTAATGGATTCATGTTTGAACTCATTTGAACTTCCGTTGCAAACAGAGTTTTTATTTGTTTGCTCATTGTTGTAATTGTTTCAAGTTTCTCTCATAGACAGATACACGCACGAGGGAGCACACGTGCTTGAGGTATGTAAATTGAAATGAGATAGCGGCGTCTCTGTGTATGTGTGTGTGTGTGTGTGTGTGTGCTGCAAGTACAAGTGGCAGTGCAACAACAATGGCAATGGCGTAAATCACATGAGTCTGTAATTTCAGACACACATGCATGCATATACATACATATGTATGCTGCAATATGGCTAATAAATACACACACACACATATATATATATATATATATATATATACAGCGAGCTGTAGAGCATTGTTGTTGTCCGTGAACTTGGCTCGCAACGGAAGTAGCCAAATAATGCACGTCTCAGAGAAAGAGAGAGAGAGAGAGAGAGAGGGATTGAGGTGTCACTGCCATTGCCAGTGATGTGTGTTCGTGTCGCCAGCGACAAGACAACAATTGTATAAGAGCCGGCCATAAACAGAGCTCGCACTTGAACCGAGGTCAATCAGAACTGGTTCGGTTTGTTGACAGTTATGCATTATCTAAGCGCTTACTTCTAGTCCACGGATGATACTTTCCATTTCAGCAGTTACCTCATAATATATAGAACAGCTAGCATACAAGCAAAGCTGGCTAATACGTCGGGTCAACGCACCCAAATAAAATTCTGTGCGATGCGTTTTCTTTGAACTCAACTCATTGTTAGCGGCATTTGCATCGGCTAATCCAATGTGAGAAAGTTTTAATGGAATTTAGTTTCGACGATTTTCGCACTATATAAGTTTACTTTGAGGCTAACGGTGAATGCCATCTATTCTTAGTACATGCGAGTCTGCCCGGCTATCTCATACCCGCCTGTAAAACTCTTTTGACAAGCCGTCAAATCAATCGTAAAAACTTGTCTTAGCTCAGCGGGCAGCGCAAAGCAATGCGGCTTCAACTTTGACTTTAGACTAAAGCGATTTTGGCGTTTACTGGGCGTGACTCCCAAATTGTCGTTGAACTATGAACAAATTGAGGGATCAACATTGTAAAGTTAATGTTTTCAGCAATTTCAATTGCGATTTCGCTTCTTTTTTTCTTATTTTTGTGGTCACTTTAAAGTACATTTATAATAATATCCGATAGGTACTCAAGACACACTATCGAACGAATTAAAATCAAATAGAGCAAATCAATAATAAAATATATTTTTGCGAAATACGAAACAAAAAATACATTGAAAGCATTTAAGAATTAGTCTAAAAGTAATAAAAATATTTGGATTTAATAGAAACGCTTTGGAAAATGTAATTAAAACTAGATAATGCAATACTAAAATACAAAAGAATAAAAAAACCCGAAATATATGTATACACAAAAAAAAAAAAAAAAAAAAAACCCAAAAAATATTTAAAAAAAAAAAAAAAAAAAAAAAAAATATACTACTACTATATTACTACTAAATGCTATTATTAAATATGCTAAATATACGTGTATTCATTATTTTTATATTTGTTTAGGTAATGCCCGCATTGCATACGAGCTTAAAGCCCGCCGAGGAGGGGTGGTCCAAGCAGCATGAGGAAGATCTGGTCGAGCGCACGTTTATGGCCACGTTCGCCGCCTTCAAGTTTCCCGATCGCGAGCGGTTGCACGTGAGCTGCGGCGTGCAGCTCTGCAGAGGGAAGTGCCCAAATGTGAGTAGAGCAGAAACAATATATGTATGTATACATACATACATACATACATAGAGATATTTGTATGGCTATGCAAAATTAGCTAAGGCAGCAAGCAAGGCATTCCAAATGCATTTGAATTAATTGCAATGAAAACGAAAGTGTTGCCGTTGCTGCTGCTGCTGCTCGCGATTTTCCTTGTGTCTTGCTGGGCTGTGTGTGCAGCGGAGCGTATACTTAATGTGTGTAAGGCGCCAGTAATTAATGTGGTTATTGCACCGAAATGCACTGAACTGCAGCACGCAGTAGGAACCAACAACCAAGCTCCAAGCACCAACCAGCAAACAGCAAGCAGCAGCAGCAGCAGCAGCAGCAGCAGCAGCAGCAGCAATTGCCAAAAAATAATGTCCACGTCAAGTGAAATGAAATCTTTCAACAGCTGAATTGTCGCCTCGCCGAGCAGCAACTGCAGCTGAACGGGGATCAGCACCTGGCGCGCATTGAGGTGTTCAACTCGTTGGCCGTGACAGCGCCGCAGATCGAAGTGGATCGCCTGCGCTACGATCGTCGCTACAACATGAGTGGTGAGTGCCATCCGAATCGAGACTGATTGAAGCTGATGGGAAATGTCTTTGCAGTGGACGACTATGTGCCGCACGTGCGTCCTCTGGTGGGCGAGGGCACGCTCTGCCTGTCCATTTCGAAGCTGGCCATCTCGTTCTGCATACTGGGCTCCATCTTCCTGATCGCCGTGGTGGTGGCCATCTTCTCGCTGATCCGCACACGGCGACGCCAGCAGGGGCGTGGCTCGGCCCTGGGTCTGGGCATGGGCTTGTCCGGCACGGGCACGGCGACTGGCAGCACGTCGAACAACAGCAGCAGCCGGCTGCATCGCGCCGAAATATGCACTTCCATGTTCTCCTCCAGCAGCGAGTCGGCCCAGTCTGGCCCGCGCTTTGGCGGCAAGTTTCTGATGCCCTTGCCGTACTATCCAACCACTCTGCCCTATGGCCGTGTCTATTGAGTGTGTGAAAATGTTGAAATTAATTTGAAACTTTTTTCTCTATTCGAGCGTATTTTGGTAAAACAATTCTATAGACTGATGTGGCTTCAATCTCAAATATGCAATTCGTTTAACGAATTCTCAACGAAAATACCAAAATAATTTATAACGGCGCACATAAATACATAGATGCATACTTATATATATATGTATATTTAGTGGAAAGCGCCTCGAAAGTATTTTACATCGAAATGTTAAAATGCATTTTGATGCGCTTTCATTATATTAATTGTATTAATAATTACAAATGTCTTTTTTTTTTATTTAACAGTGCAATTATAATAAAAAATTTTAAATTTTAAAACTATCGATTGCTATTGTTTTTCTATTATTCATTTTGATAAGCTTTTATGGTAGTGATTGTAGTTCTTCTTACAAGTCTATTAAATTTCTATATTTTTTATTTAACTTTGCAATTATAATAATACAAATTTAAATTTAAAAACCTATCGATATCTTCTTCTACTTTTACTGTATTTGCGGGGCCACCTTTTTTTGGACAGGTTGGCAGTCTTCACTTGCAGACGATTGCTATATCGATAATGATATCAACAACAGTGGTCCCGTTCGAGACCACGAGCACGTTGCGGTGTGCGGCGCTCTTTGATTTGATTATAGAATATCGGGAAAATCTAAAGCGAGATGACAAAGACAGCGCCAATGGGGCGCAAGAGGCCGTCAGCCCGCTATTTCGATAGGGGAGCAGCTGTTAAAACCGAAGATGGCGAGGAGAAGCCATCGAAACCAAAACGCAGACAACAAAAAAGTTTCACAGGTGATTTTCTAAAAATTCAGTCGCAGGAAAAAAGAAAAACATTAAAGCCTAAGCGCCATGAAGCTACTGAGAAGCCCAAGAAGCAAAAAATACCGCAGGAACTACTGGAAAAATATTCACGTGGCGCAGGCGTCGACGCCATTGGCGTCAAGACGCGCCACTTCAAGGAGAAGCAGAAGCGAAAGGAAGTCTACGTGGAATATGCCACAGAACAGGCAGCACGTACAGAGCTTTTGCTGCAGGAGATACCTGGACAGTTGGAGGCTGATGAGGGGGAGACCACAGCGGAGTATCGCCAAGCGGAGATTGTGGCCAATGTGGATCTGCAGTCGGCAGCGAAACATTTCACTCTCAAGCTCGATTTCGGGCCATACACGATGCGCTACACAAAGAACGGGCGGCATTTGCTGCTGGGCGGGCGACGCGGCCATGTGGCTGCCTTTGACTGGGTAACCAAGAGGCTGCACTGTGAATTCAATGTGATGGAGACTGTGGCCGATGTGCAGTGGCTCCACGTACCCACCATGTACGCGGTAGCGCAGAAAGAATGGGTATACTTCTACGACAAGAAGGGCATTGAGCTACACTGCGTCAAGCGACTGACGCGTGTCAACCGACTGGACTTCTTGCCCTATCACTTCCTGCTGGCAGCCGGCAACAGTGCTGGCTATGCATCCTGGCTGGACGTCTCGATTGGTGAGCTAGTGGGCAACTTCAATACAGGCCTGGGCGACATACGGCATATGCGACACAATCCGGGCAACGGCGTCCTGTGCATTGGCGGCGGCAAGGGCGTCGTGTCCATGTGGTCTCCCAAGGTGCGCGAGCCGCTGGCAAAGCTGCTCTGCCATCCCACAGCAATAACAGCGCTGACAGTCGATCCAAAGGGCGTGCACCTGGTCACCGCCGGCCTGGACCGACTGGTCAAGGTGTGGGACGTGAGACAGCTGAGCGACAAGCCGCTGGCCATCTTCAACCTCCGTCTGCCGGCCAACGAGCTGGAAGTATCGCAGCGCGGCATGTTGGCGCTTTCGCAGGGCACCTACCTGGAGACCTACACGGATGTGCTCTTAGGTGGTGGCACTGGCCGCAAGAACAAGCTGCCCTACTTGCGCCAGCGCTGCGACGCCTTCGTGAATGAGATGCGCTTCTGTCCGTACGAAGACGTACTAGGCGTGGCCACGGGAAGTGGCTTCCAGTCGCTGCTGGTGCCGGGCTGCGGCGAGCCCAACTACGATGCGCTCGAGGACAATCCATTCGAAACGAGCAAACAGCGGCGTGAACACGAGGTGCACGCGCTGTTAGAGAAAATACCGCCAGAGCTGATAACACTGGATCCACACGAGATAACCGGAGTGGATGTGCCAACTCTGCAGGAGAAGATCGATGCCAAGCGGCAGCTCTTCTACCTGAAGCCGCCGCGTATCAACATGAATCCGCGCCACAAGATGAAGGGGCGTGGCGGCAGCGCCAAGGCGGCACGCAACAAGCAAATAGTCAAGGATCAACAGCGCAAGGTCCGACAACTTTTGATATTTTTTCTTAGTTTTTCTACTAAAATTATTTTTATTTCTGGCCCAACAGGAATTCATTGCCGAGGTGAGAAAGGCGAAGAAGGACGTCATTGCCAACCACGCCGAGGGTGGCGAGGAGACGGCGGGCGAAAAGGTCAAGAAGCCAAAAGCCATGCGCTCCGTTTTGGATCGCTTTAAGCCTCAAAAGAAACAGAAGTCCACAAACTGAAAACATTAGTTGTTGCTTTTATTTAGTAATTATATAGCTATTAATTTGAAATCACGAAATCCTAATATTAAGACAATTCAAACTATCGGAATAAGTCATTTGAATGTATGTATATAAATATCTGAATCCAGCTCAAGAAACAGCCTTTGTTTTGATGTGTTAATTATATTTAGTCTGGGCTCTAATAATAATAATATAACTAGGATCTATACATACAAGCCTATTGAGCTACAAAAATGTATATATGTATAAGCATATATTAAATGTAATGTCCTTAGGGAAACAGTCTTGTAGAGACTTGTTGAACTGAAGCAGTCAGCGTTAAGTCATCCGATGATAGCTTGATCAAGTGATCCGAAGGCTCAGTCTAGGATAGTATCTCGGGTCTATTCATAGCTGAAGATGGACTTCAAGTAGCTGGCGATGTTCTCAGGTGAATTTTTCTCAACTTGCTTGAGCGTGGCCTGTAGCTGGTTAACATCGCCGCATTTGCGCGCATGATAGAATAGATTCAAGATGCGCTTCTGGTTCTCGAAGCGGCTCTCCTCCGAGCAGGAGTCGCCCGTCACAAGCAGCCGCCCCAGGTTCTCGAACACCTCGGATGCGCTCTCCACGAGCGCCGTCATGAAGACGACATTTTGCTGGCGGCAAAGCGTGGACATCGCTGTCAAGGTGACATCGGCCACGTTTGGCTTGAGCAGAAGCTGCGGCAGGTAGCCGAGAAACTTGGCGAACTGCTCCTCGGCACCGTAGCCCTGGTAGAGGTCAACGCGCTGCACGATCTGGCACAAAAGGTTCAGCACCTTGGTACTGATGCCCTCGCGAGTTGTGTATTGCTGGTCCACGTAGGCGTCGATGCAGGCCTGCATCACAGTGCCCATCCGATGGGCTTGCAACTGCAGCAGTGCTAAGCCATTGTCCAGCAGCAAGGCGCGTAGTGCCGCCACTAGACGCAGCTGCTCGTCAGTTGACAGCGTGGCCAAGCGGCGCAGGCATTGATGGATGTAGTACAACAGGCAGCCGTAATCCTCGCTCTGATCGTCGTCTGGCTGCGGCCAGAAGTGGCACACAAGCTGGACCAGCGTTAAGTTCTGAGCAATGCACAATTCTCCGCCAGCCGCTGGTGTCTTCAGTTTCTTGGCTTTCTTGCCGCGCATGCTTTGTGCGCTGGCTGCCAACGGCATTTGCTGGTAAGGATAGTTGCTGTCCTGGAGAAAGGTGCGCATGAAGCTGACAGCATAGGTCCGTCGCATCCAGTCGCTCAGCTCGTGTGTGCTGTCTTGCTGTGTGGCCTCGTACTGGAGCACCAGCTGCCACAGCTGCGCCATGATGACCAGAATGACATTAAGACTGTCTGCCGCATCAGCATTGAGTAGTTGGTTGAGCTGCTGCTGCTGCTGTTGCGGACGCACCTCGATCCAATTATCGTGGAGCAGCGGCATCAACTGCTCTACATAGCCGAGGAGCTGCTCGTTCTCGGCCTTACGCATTCGCTCGCCCACAATGCTGTACAGGTCCCGGTTGTCTAGTGGTTGAGGGCGCAGCACATTGTAGTACTGCACTTTCGTGGCGTCGTAGTGGACGACGCGTCCTGCTGTGCTGTCTCTGCTGTTGGTTTGGCTATTCTGCTGAAGCAGCGTGCAGAGAATTTGTTGCAGGCGCAGCAGCACTTTTGTGCGCCACTTGATCGTCGTCAGCTGGCCCTGGCTCAGGCGCACGGTGAGCAATCGATTCGTGTGCTGTGTGTCGTGGCGTGTGCGCGATATCATGTCAATGAAGTTGCTTATGATGGTGCTTGCGCTGCGTTCGGCCAGCAGGCGCGAGGGAACACGCTGGAGCAGCACATCCAAGAGCAGTAGCGAGTCCTCTTGTATAGATGGCTGGACATGCGTCATGGCACAGCGCAAGTAAGCGGCGATGATGTGGAAGAAGGGTACAACAGCCTCGACGGGCAGTCCCTCGAGCAGCACATCGAGCGTTTTGAACGATTCGCGCCGCACCTCCTGTTCGATGTCTAAGGCGCCAGCTGCGATGCCCTGCAACAGCTCATTGAGATGACCAATCAGGTGACCGGCCTGGCCAGCTTTGACGGCATCACGCACATTGCGCAGCGCGTCTGTGCGAAACTTAAGATTGTGATGTTTCAGTCGGGACAGAGCCTCTTTTAAGTTCAGCTGGCGCTGGCCGTTATTCGCCGATAGAACAGATTCTTTGAGCTGCGTGCGGATTTCAATTTTGCGCACCTTAAAGTCCGTCTTGGTCACATTGAGGCCCTTGGGTAGCTTGGCGCCCTTCAACTTCACTTTGGCCTTTTCGGCACGCAGATTCTTCTTATGGTGTCCGCCCATTTAAATGAATTACAATTTTAAATCAAAACATGTGCTGCTCGGCAGCAGAATGTAAAATACCACATATTAATTAATCGAGCTATCGATATTTCCCAAAGCTGCTGTGAGAATGTACAACAGGGCTGCCACCTATGAAATATTGCCACCTTTCATACGGCCAGCGCGCGCAATTCGAATGTGTCTGTGTCTGTTAGGCATACAAAATGCAAATTGCGATTTTTTCATTTGAATCATTTGTACGATTTATAGCTTTGCACTTTGCCATTGCTGCACCCCTTATGAAACTGGTTTAATCAGATTTAAGTAGTTCTGTTAATTGAAAGGCGTGTCTTAAATGACTCTGCCAGGCGATGGCAATTATATAATGTATCCAGCTAGCACATCCTGTGGGCTCACTAATTGTTTGAGTTTTACGACCTCTTTGTCAATCAATTAATCAGGGCGTGTTTTTAAACTTTCTTATTGTCTTGTTTGTTTTACTTTTGTAATTAGCTTGAAATGATACCAACAATCAGCTTAGCTCACATTATTTCAGCCGACAAGCGTTTTGGTTTCAAGGTGAACTGGTTACTTAGTTGGTTGGCTATCTTCTCAGAATGCCGGTCGGGTTCAAAGTGTCTATTAATAATTGCTAAGCAAACATATGCATAACGCCCACAGATCTTGTCCGCAAATCACATTCCGAGTATTAATTAAAAAGTGCAGTGAGCACGTATATATATTATTCTTGGCATTATTAGCTTTAGTGTTTGGGTAAGTGCACATTAAATGTGCAAAAGGGTAACGTGAAGAGACAGCTGCACACATTTATCATAGTTGATGCACATTAGGCATTTGGCGACATTGGATCGATGAATTTTTGATAAAATGCAAATGATTTTCAATAATTGAGAGCCGTGTAATTTAATCCATCGATATAGTGTTAAATAATAGACCCCGTCTTCAGGGCTGCCAGCTGGACATGTTCACAACGGCTAATCACAATTGTACCAAGGCGTTCGCTCATCGTATCAAGGACGACGTGAGGCTCTTCATGCACGTTCCTGAAATTGATAACAGCAAGTGACACGTCAGGCAATCAGAGTTGCACAGATTTCGGCTCCCGACACCTGCCACCAAAAAGGCAAACACAATATAACAACAACAACTACCACAGCGACAACAAACAATAAGTAATAGAAAAGCAAACGGCCGTTAAGTCCGTTAAGATGCGTCGTAATTGCTGGCAACTCTATGCACTTCGTTTTTGGCGCGCTCTCCATTCGGCGACGCTCGTCGCGACGCGCTGCCCGACAGCCACTGTCTGCCTGCGACAATTCGCCGCATCAGTTGTAATCGAAGTTTGAACCTGCGCGGTTGTGCTTTGCTTTTTCGTTACGGCTGGCTGCCTGCGTCGTCGAGCCGCTGCAAAAGGCGTCCAATTCGTCGTAAGAGTTGCTTTCTAACTGTAAAAGACCAACGAATTCATTCATTAAGACGTTTTTTTCTCCTGCTTCTTCTTCTACTACTTGCTCGAACTTTGTTATTGCGTGTGTTTCGGCTAGTTTTTGTTTGCATTTTTTTTGGGTTTTTTTTTTTGTGCCTATTCCCATTGTTTCCAACAAATGCTATTTTTTTTTTTGGTGCTGCGGTGCTCAAATTTGTTCCTTCAATGCAACAGTATTTTTGTTGGCTTTTGTTTTAACAATAACAATAAAAAGAAATCAGCCCAACAAAAACAATTAGCCAAATTTTTTGTAATACAACAAACAACAACAACAGTAAAGTGTAAACAAAGCTCAACCTACAGCAGCATTAATCTACAAAGCTAAAAGAGCAACAAGGAGAGAGAGAGAGAGCGAGAGCAACAATAGATAACAACGGTGCCGCACGCATGCAACAGTTGCAGCTGTAATGACAAACAACAACAACAGCAGCAGCAATTCTAACAGCCAATCAGAGTGCTGTAAAGCCGGCGTTTCGAGCTTCACTTTCGACTAGCCGCCGGACATACACTTCATTTGCATACGAACTCTTCTCGCAGTGTATTTTGCTGTGAATTTGGTTTCTACTGTGCTGGCAGGTAAGCTTTGTTTTATAATTACCGATTAACAACATCAACATCGTCAACATGATCACGTTCAATGCAATTGGCGCCAAAAGCGCAAAACTTGTCTATGTATGTATGTATGTATGTGTTTGTGTGTGTGTGTGTTTGCATGCATGTATTGTATGTTTGTGGCATTTCCGTTTGATTTTTAGTCAAAACGTAACAAGAGAGTGAGATAGAGATTTTTAGCTAGAAAAAGCAGCCACTGCAGCTGCTTGCTGATGCATCGTTTCCAATCAAATGTGTTGCAATTTGCAACTCGCAAGCCGGCTCAGATGTTTACAGTTTGCCAAAGATTTTTTATGCTAACAACAGCAAAAGTCTAAAGTTATACTATTCGTTTAGGTATGTATGTATGTATGTATATGCAGTCTGTATATACATACATATGTGGTTGCTCTTTTTCTATTGTCGTCGTTGTGGCAATTGTGCAGAGTCATGTTTTAGCTTTGGCGTTTTATCACGAAATCTCTGTCGCTTTGTGTGCCACAAATGTTGCAAGCTAAATGTGTCTATAATTGTATGCGATAATCTCATTAAACTTGACCCCCAATAGCAGTAGCTGAAAGCGACTTGCTTGATTTCGCCTCTGATTCATAATCAACGCGCTTGATTGACAGCTCACTCTGCCCTTCGATCTCCGACCAATTTGCATGCAGCTGAAAACAGAACCAGAAACAGAATATCGCCTGGCGATTTACCTAGACGTGTGTATGTGTATGTGTATGTGTATGTGTATGTGTATGTGTATGTGTATGTGTATATGTTCATACATATGTATATCTTCGAGATCACAGCTGAACGCTACAAATGAGTCAGCCTCACGGCATCCAGAGGCAGCCTGACTGTTCGTCTCAGTGTTGGAAAAGCAGTTGATATCATAAATCAGTCACGAAATGTGTCAGAAATGAAAGTGTATATAGCTATACCCAATGACAAGATATATGTATATATAGATACATATGTATATAGTCTAAAGCTAATCAAGATATTACACTTTCTTATCTGATGTGGATATCGTTATAGAACTTTGCACTGAGATCTCAGCTGTTTGCGAAATTGCACAGTATCGAACAAGTATACGAAACACCCATGTGCCTCCTAGTGTTTACTGTGAGATAGAGATAGAGTTTTCTCTGTCCCTTTTTTGATACCGTCGGCCTAGTCTCCACTCTGACCGGTGAGTCGACTGCGCTTGCCGTCTGTATAACAAAATACTTTCCCTTTCTAATAGCGTCACTCAATGCTTGAGAGCATTATTCCTATTGCACATAACGAAATTATTTGCCAGGTCTATTCGTTTATTTATCATAGTCTCTGTTCTGTTCTTTCAATGATGATAATGATGATGAGAACGATAATAATACAAGAAGTTACAATTAATAATGCCATAAATAATATTAAATGTGAATGAAAGCCCATTTTACTTACTTAGTGAAAGCCCATTTTACTTATAGTATTTGTAAATCGCCTTCTAAACGCTATTTATTTGCTTGTATGGTATGCGTTTCGCACAGTTATGTGCTCAATGCTGTGAAGCTGTGACAATGAGTGTGGAAGGCACGTGTTTGATGTCTGCTTTGCTAGCTCTTTTCGCGGGATTGCAATCATTTTGGTGTATCTATTATCGGCACAGCCAAAACCGGAGATAGAGATGGAGATAATGATAGGGCGCTCGAGACAGAGACCGAGCCATTGGCGTCCAATTCCAAATGATGTCATGTACAAAAACGAAACGTAAAGAAAAAGCCAACAACAAAAAGATTCAAAACAAGAAAGAAAGCTCTAGTCGAGACTGCTCGACTACGAGATCCCCTGAAC
>NW_022046503.1:0-21830 GCF_001654015.2 Drosophila navojoa | reverse complement strand
AAATGTCTTGGAATAGCTCTTCTACTTCTTAGAGATCTTAAAGTTCTTAAAGATTATACATACATGCATCAAATATATTGATAGAGTGGAAATATACATTTTGATGAGGCCTTTCAGATCAGTTTTATGTATTGAGCACCTCCTTCATCCTTTATAAATGTCTTGGAATAGCTCTTCTACTTCTTAGAGATCTTAAAGTTCTTAAAGATTATACATACATATATATAATATATTGATAGAGTGGAAATATACATTTTATTGAGGCCTTTTAGATCAGTTTTGTGTATTGAGCACCTCCATCATCCATTATAAATGTCTTGGAATAGCTCTTCTACTTCTTAGAGTTCTTAAAGTTCTTAAAGATTATACATACATACATATATATGGATAGAGTGGAAATATACATTTTGATGAGGCTTTTTAGATCAGTTTTATGTATTGAGCACCTTCTTCATCTTGTATGCGATAACTGCTTGAGCTACCCTCGCCTCGAGCACATTGAATGCCAATCAATTTGTATTTGAGGGCAAATGGGAACGACGAATAATTCGGGGGGCGACAATGGGCGACTACTTAGGGCCGTAAATTCTTAAGCAAGATCGACGGGGGCAAATAAACAGAGAGCAATACACACACACACACACACGCACACACACATGTAAGCTAAGCTGTGGATTAGCCGCAATGAACTATTTCTCACACATGGCCTCATCAGCTGAGGCCGAGCGCTAAAAGCTTTTTGGCCAAGTTCGGGCCGGCAGGATCGTATATAGTTTCAGCTGGGCGCAGCGGCGGTGGGCTCTGGGCGTCTGGTCGTCTATAAATACGGCGGAGCAGCGGCTGATGCGGATTCTTATGCTGTCACATCTCGTTTCTCTCGCACAGGTCACACGACGCTCGGCAGTCCCAAGTATAGCTTCAGCACGCTGGAGTCGCGCAAGTCGTCGGGCAGGCCGGGCCGGCAGCGCTTCGTGCGCAAGAGCTCGCTGCCGCTGGAGGCGGGCGGTGCTGGTGCTGGTGCTGGTGCTGGCGGTGGTGTAGCTGGTGGGGCGGGCACAGCTGTGTCCGCCGTCAGCAATGGGCATGGCAGCAGCCTCTCGGGCGGCCTGTGCCGCGCCGAAAGCTTCCCGGTGCTGCTCGACTGCAGCCAGGGCGCTGGCATTGTGCTCGGCGCAGCGAGCAGCTGCGGACGCGCCGTCAGCATCGACCAGATCCTGCCCGACTCGGTGGCCGACAGGAGCGGCTGCATCCAGCCGGGCGATCGCATCGTGGCCATCAATAAGATGTACAATCTGGACGCGGCGGCCATGCGGCAGCTGCTCGATGGCCGTGCCGGCGGCGGCGCCCATGCGGCCGCCCACTGGCTGGAGCTGGAGGTGGAGTTCGATATGCCGGACACGGTGGTGCCCTCCAGCGGTGTGTTCAACGTGAAGCTGCTGCGCGCGGGCAAATGCGGCCTGGGCCTCAGCGTGAGCGGCTCCAGTCACGGCGGCCTGGTCATCTCCGACGTCAAGATGGGCAGTCCGGCCCATCGCTGCGGCACCCTGCGACCGGGCGACATACTGCTGGCCGTGGATCAGCATCCGGTGCAGCACTTCAATGTCGATGCTCTGCTCAAGGAGTTGCCCACGGCAACAGCAACCGCAGCAGCAGCAGCAGCAGCAGCAGGAGCAGGAGCAGCAACCACAGCGGACTTCACCACGCTGACAATCAAGCGTGTGGTGCTGCCCGACTTTCTGCCCAACCCACCCATCTACAGCAACTGCACCACCGCTGTGGTGGCCGGCGGTGTTGGTGTTGGTGTTGCCGGCGACAATGAGCTGTATAGCAGCGCCTATGTGGCCTCCAAGTACGGCGAGGTCAAGTACAACGACTGCATCTCCCTCAAGTCGAGCACGCCGCAGCCGGACTACTTCCGGGCGAACTCGAGCCTCGACGAGACGGGCAGCCTGCAGTCGGTGCAGCTGCGGCATCCGCCCCCCAATGGCGCCTGGCCGGTGGGCAATGGTCGCGGCTTTGCCAATGGCACCGCCAACACACAGAGCCTGACCACCGAGCTGGCCGAGCAGGAGGAGGACGAGCAGGATGACGACAATGAGCAGGCGTCCCATTACGGCGGCTACGAGCTGAATCGTTATGCCAGGTGAGCGACGGATTACAGTTGAGTCTTGTGCAAATCTCACTAAACTCTCTCTCTCTCTCTCTCCCTCTCGCTCTCGCAGTGTGGACTGCACCGCTCTGCCGCCGCCCATGGAGAGCAAGGTGTACGGCTCGGCGGCCAGTTCCAGCAGCAAGAGCAGCGGCAGCAGCCTGCATCAGATCATCTTCACCGTACGGCTGGAGCCGAAGGGCGGCCTCCTGGGCATCACCTTGGCGGGCAGCGAGGACATCACCAAGCCGATCACCATTAGCGGCCTGGTCGAGGGTAAGTGCCGATCGACTGCCAGAAGCCTCGACTGATTCTCGCTTATCCAACTCCTCAGGCGGCATTGCGTTCAAGAACGGACAGATCCATGTGGGCGACCAGCTGCTGGCCATCGACGAGCACTCGGTGCAGGGCATGCCGCTGTCGCATGCCACCAGCCTGCTGCATCATCTGGGCGATGTTGTGGACCTCAAGATCTTGCGCAGCCACGACATCAACAGCAGCTCCAGCTGCAGCCTGCCGGCTGCGACGCAGGCCATCTATGCCAAGGTGCAGCGACGTCCGCGCAGTCCATCGACCAACACCGAGGCGAGCGGCAGCAACAAGGATCAGTCGCAGTCGCAGTCGCAGCAGCAGCAGCAGCAGCAGCAGCGCATCTTCCATGTCACACTGCACAAGGATAGAGTGTACGATGACTATGGCTTCTCCGTCTCGGATGGGCTCTACGAGCGGGGCGTCTTCATCAATCGCATACGCAGCGGCGGGCCGGCGGATATATGCGGCCAGCTGAAGCCCTTCGATCGCATCATGCAGGCAAGTGCAGCAGATCAAAGCAGATCATGAAGGCATATATGATATATCCATCTCTCTCTCTCTCTTACTCAGGTCAATGAGATTAAGACGCAAGACTTTGACTGCTGTCTCACCGTTCCGCTGATCGCTGCAGCCGGCGACAAGATCGAGATGATCATGCAACGCTCCGAGTGAGCAGCGATTCTTCTTATTTCTCTTCTATTCTTATTCTTATTATTATTATTATTATTTTATTTTTTTTGTAATCTTTAACTAGTTATATCTTAAGTCTTAGCGCTAAGTGCCAATCTTTTGTACCTAACTGATGTCCGAGCGCCCCTCCTCCCGCCCCTGCCCATCGCGATATGCCTTAACTAATTTTAACGACAATAAGTTATGCCAAGTGCCTGCAACGGTTTTTTTTTTTTTTGTTTTTGCTTATCTATATCGAGATATACCAACGATTGTCTACCATAACCAAAAATAAATGAGAGAAAGAGAGATCGAATTGCATCATCGGATGCAGATGGAAAATAATTAATAACTGTACTTTTATTACGTTTTATTTTATATACGAATATACATACATATATATATATATATATGAGAAACCAAACTAAAAACAAAATCAACAGAAAAAAAATAAAACAATAAACAAGAATTTACCTAAGACTTGATTCGATTTATTTACATTTCATAATGGTTTAGTGGTAAATGTAAGCTAAGCTCTTGTTTGTTTAGATTGCAATAGAAGCTTCCCATAAGAGACCTTCAAAGGGGGGAGAGGGTGAGAAAGAAGCAAGGAAAGTTATGAGTGTGAGAAAAAGATAGAAAGAAATAGTAAGACAATGAAAGACACAGAATCCCTTATAGAACAAGAAGGAGAAAGCTAAATAGAACAAAACATAGAGTAATTCTGAGAAGCAAAATAGAACTAGACATAGAGTAATTCTGTATTACACGGAGTAAGTCTGTATTACTCTATGTCTTGTTCTATTTTGCTTTCTCCTTCTTGCTCCATGATAGATAGAGGCAGAATGATAGAGCGATCTATAGTCTCACTAAGAAGAGTCTATATAGGCATTATTTTTTTTAAATTCATTTTTATTAGGAAGCGCCAGATCATCTTTTTGCCTTATAAACAAAACAAAATTTACATTACAGGTTTAACATTTACTACTAAATTTAAAAATAAAGTCTATGTAGGCACACTGAAGCTACATTGAGCCTTCCCTTCTCTCTCTAAAAATGCAGTATAGATATTTCTTTAAAAACTCTGCTGATTTATGGCATGGTTTATATAGAGCAGTTCTTAATAAATGTAAATACGATAAGCATATCTGATTTTGATCTAGATCTAGGTACACACAGAGAGTATGTCAAGTAGATTGTCTTCTATGTCTATCTGAGGGGTATTTAACATGATGTCAGATTTGCCTGCCGAATTTAACTGCCAGTTAAAGTTTCTAGCAGTTCTCTATGTAAACCTGAGCAATATGTTAGCTGTAGTTAGGAGCTACCTCAAAGTAATTGACGTCATTGGTGCTCAACAAATTTCTATGGGCGTGCTTGGCAGCAGGAGGCTCGTTTGTTTTTGACCTAGTGTTATGTTATTATGGCATTTGTTTTCTCTGTTTCGCTACAGCGCCCTGCCCCCGCCGGGACTCCACTGGCTGCGTTATTCAATAATGCACTTTGCAATTATAAACAAGTGTGTGCGCGCGCAACTGTCGGAACGGACGTCAACGGCCTTCTGTCCCTCTACGGAGGCGACTATCTATGGGGGCCTCTCTGGAAAACAGATCGAAAAGTGCAATGAAAACAACAAATACTGTGCATTGATTGAAGCGCTGGCAAAACAAACATCATATCAGTGTGCTGGACTGTTAAACATAGATCAAGCGAAAAGCAGATGTAATACTCTCTATAAGGGTGTTACAGTATTGCATTCTATTTGCCAAATGCATGAGCAGCAATATATGTAGGTATGTATATATAAATAGATATATTCAAATTCAATTAATATCTATCCAGAATTTGCAGAGGTAAGTCGAATGTTCTATTTATCTATAAGAAAAGGGAATATGCAATAGAGGTGTAATAGAGTTGAGAAGAATTCGGCTATGATGATCCCTAAATCTATCTATCACCTATGTATCTCTTACTATAGCCAAATTTTATATATTCAATGTATCTACATATATATAATTTGTATTACATAAGCGACTCCTTCATCTATCTAGAATACAATAGGGTATTATATCTGCGTAAATTCAAATAGTGCAGATATCTTTCTAAATGAATTTCGTAACTGGCCTCCAGTTATAAGGGTAACCACTTAGGTTTACTCTCTTCTATAATGCAGCAATAACCAGCTATCAATTGATATAGATTTGACTAAGCTTTATTCGATTTTTTTATTTATACGTCTATCTATTTGAAAATTTGTAGAGCTCTTGCGACTGCTCGCTCCTTTTATCTGCAACAGATAATAAATAATCATATTGGTCAGTAACCATATGCTTGGCTCGCCTTATCTATCAAGCACTATTTCCTCCAACAGCCTTACAGGGTATATCCCAGGTGGTATATTTGCCGTAATCCGAGAATGTAAATCAATAGAATTGCCAGCTCGATTGCACCAAGTAAATAAAATGGAAACTAAGCCAATTTTTGTTTCCCTAGACGTTCGATTCTATTTATAAACCAATGTTAACCGTACGTCCCATTCCTCCTCTCTCCGTTCGTCTCTTCCCGACGACCCCTCAGCAAGCTGTGTATGTGTGTGGTATTCCCCTTTCGCTGCGCTCGTTCGTCTGAGAGGTTGACAGACAGAGAGAGACAGAGAGAGATGAGTATAAACAGCAAAGCTAAGTAAAAACAAAAGCAAAAGCCAAGAAGAAGTAGAAGAAGAGTAATGTATGTATGTAGTATGAAGCGATCGCTGATAGCGGCGATAACTGAGCTGGTTTATTCTGGGCGATCGGGTCCAGCAGCAGCGCCCATTGACGTCAATGGCGCATTGAGATCCTGGTGGAAAAGTCAAGCGACTGGCAGGCCGGTAAACACCTTTGCCAACGGACTTTGGACTCTGTTTTCGCTGCCCTGAATGCCGAATCCGAATCCGTAACGGAACCGCTGATCGCTGATAATAGCTGAGCCACCCGCCACGCCGCGCCGCTCCACAGACGCCGATTGCATTGAACCCGCCCCGAATCTGGTGGGAGGCGTGCCAGCTGTGAGAGCTTGACACAGTTTCTAATTGAGATTTCTATTGAGTTTTGTTTTCTTATGTTTGCCGATTGGCAGCCGATAAGCGCGCTGCGCGCTCCACTGTACAGTCATCAGTCTGTAGGAGGCGACATTATCAACAATACATACATACATATGCACATATGTATGTACATACATATGCAAATTCCAAGTTGTGTCTTTGCTCTGTTGCTTCATCACTTTTCGGTGCTTCTTCCGCTATTCTATTACAGTGAGTTTGCGGCAAAAGCTTTAAGCTTCAGTTCAAAGCCATCGCGAGCTTTCAGCTGGGCGGCGCTGCGACTTTGATCTTCGCTTGTGTCGCGCTTATCGTGTTTAAAGTGCATCTGACAGAGACGTTGGCGGCGACGGCGACGTCGGCATCGCTGTCGCTGTCGACGTCATTTTGTACTTTGCAGCCTGGGCTTTGCATGCTCGTGTAGTGGGAGGAGCGGGGCAAAGCTTATCTCAGTGCCGTTATACCCCGCTCAGCTGCAGCGGCGAGGCCGAAGCTCAAGTCGCCGTCGCCGCGTACAAATTGCGTGCGGCCCAGCTGTTCGGCTCAGTGCTCTGTCGGCCGTCATACGCAACAGACAACGCGTGCAATTAACGGGACTAACGGGAGAATCAAATCAGCTTCTTCTTCAACTGCTTCGTCTACTTCTGTTTCAGTTTCTGTCTCTGTTTCTTAATCCCTACGGCTGGTGCAAATGAAAGAAACGTGCCAAAAAACTTGAGCAGAATTTTATACTTGGGACCCAAAGTGAATGTCGAGTGTTGTGCGAGCGAGACACCAATACAGATAGACAGTTACAGAGTGTGTGCGTGAGACAGAGAGAGAGATAGAGAGGGAGAAGTACGCGATTTATTTACGATAAGATTAATTTAATTAAACAAACAAAGACAATAACTTTAGCTATTGTCTTAGCTTCTCCAGTTAAGCTATCTATAAAAGCTAAAAAACTAAAAGAATTTATAAAATTCAAAACTTTGACGTGCGGTGTAAATGTGATTTAGTTTAGTTTGTGCCTAAAATGTAGACAGACTGCACCACAGCAGCAGCAGCAGCAACAGGTGAAAAACGACCAATAACAACTATCTTAACAACAACAACAACAACAACGAGAACGAGAACAATTGACAACGTGCAGAACTGAAGAACCATCGAGGCTATCGAAATGTATGTGGCCAACACAACAGGTGGCCTAATGCTGCAGACGATGCTCTACTTGGCCAACCACACGAGCCGTGCCGCCGTCAACACGCTGATCGATATGCCACCGGCACCCAAAAGCGGTAAGTGTTCCGACCAGATCGACTGAAAACGGGTCTATCTATCACCGCAGACACCGACGATTGCCCAATCTAGGCGACCAAATCGCTCGGCTGAAATTCCTTTAGCCAGAGCTTTTTCTATTTTTAGTTTTGCGGTTCCCAATTGATAATAGAAAAACCGCAGTGAAGTTTATGGTACAGTGAAGCCCATGCATGAATAGATGCAAATTTCTTAAACAGTTTCTAGCACTCAAGCGCTGCTTAGTTTTAGTCTATAAGAAATTCTGAAATTTTAAATAGTTACAATATGAAGCTTGAAGCGGATTCTACTTTAATTTCTATGTTTTCAATGTAAATCTATGAATCAAATACTTTTCCTAGTTTACTGTAAACAAGATACTTTTTCTGGTTCACTTTTAATAGCTCCAATGAGCCTTATACTTTTCTTAACCAAACAATTTTCCGTGTTACCACGGTGCATTATTAAAATATCATTTTTATGGCTCAAATTTAATAGTTCCAAACTGAATATATAAGCTAGATAGCTTTTGTAGCTTTAATTTTGTAGTTCTAGTAAACCAAATACTTTTCCCAGCTCAAATATCTGGCTTCTACTTATTCCAATTCAAATCCTCCTAACTGTTGTAAGCCTCTCCTAGCCAATTCTTTGTATATCTATACATAGAGACATAGACATCGATCAATATTTTAGTACTCAGCTTATTTTAAATGAATAGTGCTTAAATGAATAGTATCTGGTGTCTATAGAGCTGAGTGTCAGGCGATAGGGAATGTGCATATATGTATACAGATAAAAAGTGCTCAAGTTATATACATATATATGTATATATACCAATATGGGAAGCTCAACAAGGGAAAGGCTTACTATATATAACCTATACATGTATATTCAAAATGAGTGTACGCTCCATTAATACCACAAGTTTGATGACTAAGCGAAAAAAGGCATTTACAGTAACGACATGAGTTAAAAACTTTAATTAAGAACTTTAGGTGTTTTTTTTTTTTATAGCTCAACTTGAGTCAAGTACTTAAAGCTGCTTTAGACTGGTTATAGTGATATGGGCAAGTATAGGGTATGCGCAGGTCGACTACAAAAAGCTGTTGAGAAACATTTCTATTACATTTCCATGAGTTTCTTTTACATGCGGCTCAGCTAGATTTTCCCAGTCTCAGAACTCAAAATGATCAACAGAAATACAAGACCGGGAATAACGAATATCTGAAATAGCGAAGCTTGAAGTGTTTCGAGTAAAAGTCGGCAGACAATCATCGAGAATGAATGGCATAGATGACAATCATAATTTGGCATTTAGTGAATTAATCAGCAATTTAACAGTTGATCTCTAGATCTTTCGATAGTTTGATCGATCGTTTGGCCATCTGATCGGTCGAGCGCATTCCAAGTGCCACGCAACGTTGAGCAGCTGGAAAAGGAAGTCGATGGGAAATGTTGCGCTTGATGGAACAGTCAATGACATCGCTAATTGGCTAACAGTCAATTAACAGTGGCTAAGAACAGGTGCAGTTTGGCAGCTGGCTAAGGTCTAACAGTGACTTAACATACCCTTAAATGTCATTTCAAGTTAATGAATTTATAGACTCTTTAGCTTAGAATGGCATTAGGCATACAGTGATTGCTATGTTAAGTCACTGTTAGGGCCAACTCCATGCTTTTCATAGCAGATGCAGCATTTCGCTTAACAGGCTCTGTTAGATAATAATGTGTGCAGAATGTTGAGCCGAGAAAGAAATGTTAATAACATTTGCTAGCTGTTAATGCCCCGTCATAATGATAACAGTCGATTTTCTTAACAGTTCCATAGCATATCACACTACTGTTGCTAACATTGCACTAATTTTCCCATCTTCTCCATCTTCTCCATTCACAGATATTAACGAGGTAAAGTGCTTCGGCGTCTACGGCTGCTTCCCGATCAACGGGCCATGGAACACGGTGACGCGCACAATCAGCGTGCATCCGCAGAAGCCGTCGGAGATCGAGCCGCACTACACGCTCTACACGGACCGCTCCATGGAGCACGCCAAGTACATTGACCTCAACGATCCGGACAGTGTGCAGACCATGGGCATAAATCCCAAGGGGAAGCTCTATTTGGTGGTGCACGGCTATTTGGAGTCGGGCGCCATACCCTGGATGCTGGAGATGGGACGGACGCTGCTCAGCCAGTGCGCGGAGGGCGAGTGCGCTGTCATCATCATCGACTGGGGGGGCGGCTCGAGTCCGCCGTATGTGCAGGCGGTGGCCAATATACGGCTCGTCGGCTCCATCACCGCCCACGTGATTCACATGCTGTACGAGGAGCTGCGGATGCCCAATCTGGACAATGTGCACATCATTGGCCACTCGCTGGGCTCCCATCTCTCCGGCTATGCGGGCTACCATCTGCAGCACGATTTCGGGCTCAAGCTGGGCCGCATCACGGGCCTGGATCCGGCTGCGCCGCTGTTCACGGACACCGATAGGATTGTGCGCCTGGATCGGTCCGATGCCAAGTTCGTGGACATCCTGCACACGGACGCCAATCCGCTGATGAAGGGCGGCCTGGGCATCATTCAGCGCATCGGGCACGTCGACTTCTATCCGAACGGCGGCTTCGACAATCCCGGCTGCGACAAGAAGCTGCAGGAGGTGATGAAGAACAACCGGAAGAACACCTTCTTCATGACCATGCAGGAGTTCATTGGCTGCAATCACCTGCGCAGCGAGCAGTTCTTCATGGAGAGCATTACGAGCAAGTGTCCCTTCCTGGGCATCACGTGCGACTCGTACGAGGTAAGTGACTGGGAGCCGCCTCCTGGTTGGCCATGCACGCCCTAATCCGTTTCCTTTGATCCTGCAGAGCTTCAAGGACGCCAAGTGCATTAGCTGCGATGAGCCGGGCCACCTGTGCATGCGCATGGGCTTCCACAGCCAGCAGGACTACGAGGAGCAGAAGAAGCGGGGCTTGATCAAGCCGAAGGATCCGCCGCCCGTCTTCTACATGATGACCAGCGATCGTCCGCCCTTCTGCCGGGCGCACTATCGCATAACGGTGCGTGTCTCCAGTCACGACGAGAGCACACTGCACGGCGGCGAGATCGGCACCCTGTCCATTCGCCTGCACGAGGAGCGCAACAAGAAGAAGACAACGGAGCGCATGAAGTTCTCACAGAAGGCCATGTACTTCGAGCCGGGCTTCGAGTATACGGCCTTGCTGCCTGGCCGCGACCTGCAGCAGCCGGGACACGCCAGCGTCTACTGGGAGTACCAGACGAACTTCCTCAATCCGCTCACGTGGCGCATCCTCTCCTCGCCGCGCATCTATCTCGAGTACATTCTGATCGAGTCGCTGGAGTCGAGCGATCTCTATCTGAAGCTCTGTCCGCTGCACGAGGGCGCCATACTGTCCGGCACGGAGAATATTCTGCATGCGCACTACTGCAAGGACTAGCCAGCCCATCCAATTAGCCTCTAGTTCAATTCATCGATAGCTTTTCTCTGCTGCTCTCCCCAAAAGCGGGCAACACAAACAACTCTCACTCAGTGAGGCCACTCAACCAATTCGCTTGGTTTCTGTCTTGGCTGATAGAGGAAGCTCACCACCTATTGACACTCAACCAATTCGCTTGGTTTGTGTCTTGGCCGAGCACAGTTGAAACTATGCTCATTATGTGTGTACGCTGTACGCGCCTGAATTGAGCACAGTCTTGACTGTTCCCGCTGTTTGTGTTCAGCAGAGACACACACCCACACACTGAGCAGCATTGTTTGTATTTTATTATAGTATTCGCGCTTGTCCCATAATTTATTCAAATTGCAGCGGAAGAGGAAGAGCACAATGTTATTTATCTATATATATGTATATATATATATATGTATATATTTTATATATGTATAGTTGTACATACATATGCATGTCTAATTGTTATTTATGCTTATCTAACTTTTTTTTTCATTTTTTTTTTAAATATACTTAATTAGCGTATTTATGTTAAGAAAATTATTTGAAATAAAAATAGAAATGAAAAAAAATACTTGAGAACGTTGTCATAAGTGGAAGCTCAGCCAGCCGAACTTCTGCTTTGCTAGTCTCAGTCTCTGTTTCTTTGATCATGTTTGAGCACAGCTTCTCTCTCTCTCTCTCTCTCTCTCTCTCTCTCTCTCGCGCTGTTTGCCCTTCGCTTCTTTCCTCTCTTGCTGTTCATTTACGCTCCTAGCACAGCACTAGGCGAAGATCCTATGCTTTTTCCAATAGTTTGTCTCCTAGAGCCGCTGCTCTCTCTCTCTCCCTCTCTCTCTACTGAATCTCTAGTGAATCAAGTCAATTACATAGATTAATATATGTATATGTATATAGTATATATAAATATGTATATTTCCAACTCGAGCTGAGCTTCTTTGCAGTTAGATCTTTCCTTAAAAAAGTAACTTTAGCTCATTTCTAATGAATTACCCACACACACACACACACACACATACCCACACACACACACACAGACATACCCATACACATACACACATATCCTTCAGCTGTTGTTGTTGTTCATAATTTAAATGCTTATCTTGTCATCAACATCTATCTCATATGTGTGTGTGTGTGTGCGTGTTCGTATCTGTATCTCTTTACATATAATTGATACTATCTGCATTTTGATTTGACTCGTTCGCCTTGACTGTGCCCCGCTCCGCTCCCTCCCTCGGTTGGCTTACCTTTTGTTGTGGCTTGGGCACATTCCACAGGTTGCTCCAAAGTTCTGCCTTGGCTCTGCCGCCCTTTGCCTGCCACGCCCACCCCATACAATGCTCGTCGCTGATGATCATGTTGACAATCTTTCTTGCTGCTGCCCCTTCCTCTTCTTCTTCTTCTTCATCTGTTGCTGCTGCTGCTGCCTCTTCTGCTCCTCTGGGCATTTCTCGGAATTTCACAACTGTTTCAACATGTTTTTTTTTTCGTTGGGAAACCTTTTTTCTCTCTCTCCTTTTCAGGTCTGTCGCAGGTTTTGGTGTTTTTTTTCTGTGGTTTTCTCTAATACGCGCGCATATTCATTAATAATGTTAATCGATTTGAAATCAAACAAAAACATATAGATATATGTCACTTGTTCTCCTCCCCCCTCTCTCTCCCTCCCCCTCTCCCTCTCACTCTCTGTTTCTTTGCTTGACGACCTCTCTCTGTGCTTCTCAATCCTTTGACTGCTCGTCTGTAAATTGCCTGCAGCTGTGCCATGACCTCAGCTTCGCTTCCATCTTAATTAGTTGTTCACCTCTTCAGCAATCCCCCCCTCTGTCTTCCACCCCCGGCTGCATAAATCAGCTGCCAAGCGCCGGCTGAGCGACATCAAATGCAACTCAAATCAAAATGTCATAACTTCCACAGCGCCGACACAAGCGACAATACGTCAACATGCCACATAACCACACAGAGTCCGCCGCCTATTCCCGCCCACTGGCGTGGGGCTCTCGCCTTTAATTAGTCGCTGCCCGCCCCTTCCCCACTTTACTTAACGGCACCCGCCCAACTCTTTTTCGCCTGCGCGTCGCAAACAAATCACATAATTATGATTGAGCGCAGCCAACGCCAGATTCCAGATCCCCGATCCCAGTCCCATCCTCAATCCTATCCCTGTTGCCTAGCCCTTGCCCCAGCTACCGTTAGCTCGACCAGCTGTGGCGCATTTTGGGGCTTCGTTTATGGCGCGTGCATAAAAATAAATCTGTCCGGCTTGCAGCTGCCGTAATTGAATGCAAATGCCCATCCAAAAATACGCCTCATCTATTGAAGCGATGCAGCCCACTCCCTCGCCTGCCTCTCCCTCACTCTCCCTCCCTCTCTCTCTTTCTCTCTCTTGTAGCGTGCAGGCGACAATCTGCTATAAATTATCGTGTGTAGGTGCCACAGCTGCCCCCCTCAGCCACCTAGGCCTAGGCAGCCCCCAGCCTCTATGCTCCATTGTGTTTGCTGGCGATGCGTGGAAAACTAATTTTCCAATCCCCACTCTCAGTGCTAAACTCACTCCACTCTCTACCTCTGTCTACCCCTCTCTCCCCCACTCTCTCTCTCTCTCTCTATTGAGAAATCTTTTGCCTTTTTCCTGTGTCGTTTATCTTGGGCACATTTTGATATTCATAATTTGTGGCGTGTGGCTCCGGCGTACTCCTTGTGGCATGTTGTTAAATTGCACCACGTGTTTTTGATAATGACGACATAATTATCCCAGTTCCTGCCCCTACAGACTCGAAGACAAAGCCAAAGGCTGGCAGAGAGAGCAGAGGCAGAAGAGCCAAAGAGAAACCCAACGAAACTCCAGCAAGAGCATGTCTTCAGTCAAAGTGCTCTCTGTATGCGATAGTCCATGCCTTGCACTCGGTCAATCTTGATTGATTGACCCGCTGAAGCTGCGATAGTCGCAGTGTGGGAAGGATAGATAGTAGGGAATTGTGGATGGGACAGTAAATGGGAAACAGCTATCGGCTAGAGCTATAAAAGTTCTACGGAAAGTAACGGGAGTAGTGTGCCTAAGCCTTTCAGTAGATGGAAACTCTACTCAGATGACTGTTAACTTAACATCCGCTCTTAACTGCAGGCTAACATTTGCAAGGAACAAAGCGACGGGGCGTGTCAGGGGCAGAGAGCGCGCCATGCTAAGCCAAATGTAAAGGAGGGACAGCGACAAGGAGCAAAAGGAGCTGGAATGAATAATACAAAGAAATCGCTCGCGGTCATATAGAGCACTAATTTAAATATCATTAGTAAACAATTAAAACAAAGGGAGCTCCCTTGACAATGCGGGCTGGTATAATACCAGCTCGCCTGTCAGCGCGCGACACGCCCACGGGCGGTTGGGAGTGGGGGAGGGGGGTGCGATTACATAAATGTCACAGAGCGAGAGCCGAGCTTAATGAAAGGCAAACAAATCAAAGGGCGACATTTCAGTGTTTTGGGTCGTTTTGGCTTTACGCAAAGTTGTGACAGGTCGCAGAGAAAAGGATTGCGCGACATAAAGGACATGGAACAACAGCAACAACAACAACAGCAGCAACAACAACAAAAAGCCCGTCAAGGAATACGAAAAGGATTGCTTTTGTTGTTGGGCCCCAGCTCTTAATTGCATTTCATGAACAATTTGTCAAAACACACACACACACACACACACACACACACACACACACTCGAGACTAAAGCGCCGAGCTAGCTCTCCTCGGGCGCTCTACCCCCCGCCCATCGCCTGCCGTCGAAAGGAAAAGGCTGTGCTAACATTTTTCTAATTTCCACTCTCTAGTTTATAAACGTGCCTTATCTGCAGCCTGCGGCCGTTCACATGGTCCATGCGCCGGCTTTCGGACACGTGGCACCCCCCAGAACCAGCCTCCCTCCCCCTCCGCACTGCCCCGCAGCCCCTCAAGTGCGCAGCCGTCGTGACGCTCTCGACCGCAAATCACCTGATGCTATTTTTCCCATTGCGTACAATAACGTCTGCCACGCCCCGCTTAAAAGCACAGGGGCGTCCACCCCTACACGCCCTCACCCCCTCGCTCCTTGTCTCTCTGTCATAATGGCTTGGCTGGTTAGCTATACAATATGTTTGTAATATGATCCTGCGTGCTTCAGCATAATTTGTTATTTTAGCTATCGCATTATGCTACCTCTGCAGCAACCCCAGCCTACCAGCCGCCCCAGCCCCCCCCCCTTCTACCTTTGATTAAACTACGCACTTGGGTAAGGCATGCAGACATACATATATACACATATATATACTTATACGTAAATGGATTTCTCGCAGCGGAACATCTTTTGTCAGCCAAAGCAAAAATACAAACAAAACAAAAAAAAAAAAAAAAAAGAAAAAAAAGAAAAATATCGATTACATTCGCTGAAAAGTTTTTGTCTGTATGCAGAGGCTGAGGACGAAGCAGCAGAAGGAGGTGGCGGTGGAGGTGCAGGAGAAGAAGGACAGCGCTCATTGGAGGCCCCAGGAATAACATAACCATAAATAAGGGTAATAAAATTGATGCTCAGTTGTCGCTGCAGCTGTCCTGCACTAAGAGCAACAAATAAATTGTTGCTGTTGTTGCTTTTGTTTTTGTTTTTGGCGATCGAGCAATACTCATAACACTAACTCACAGTCAGCATGGCAAACAGCTACCAACTTTTAATGAGCTCTCTTCTTCTGTCTTTCCCTCACTCCCAGTCTCACTCCCTCTCTCTCTCTCTCTCTCTCAGTCCATGAACAGTTCACCAGGATGTAAATGCAGCTTAAAGTTTTGTGACGCAGCTTTTTCAAGGTATTTGTTCTTGTTCCTGCCTGAGCAGCAAGCAGAGCCAATTCATCCGTTAGTCTTCATACTCAACTTGAGCTCAGAAAAGCTTTTAGTGTCTCTGTATTGGTGTGTCTCAAGCTTGAGCTCTGCGGCGAATTGCATTTTCGACTATGCTCTGCATAGCCAATTCGCCTTGATAGTAGCTTTAAAATAATATTTGTGTGCACACATACAAATATACATCCATAAAATATATACATACACACATATAAAATTTGCCTTGGGCTATTTTAAAATTTATTTCATTCAACTGTTTCTTAAGCAATCTAAGTATAATAATTAACTTTATATAATATGTATATTAAAAAAAAAGAATTTTATATAATTTATTAAAATGTTCACTTACATTTTGTACATACATGTACATGTACATACATACATATGTATATGTTTAAGATAACTCAAGGAGGAAGACAAATATCTATGTATATAGTATGTGTATTGTCCAAAAAATTTTGGTTTGTTTTTTAAGTCCAACAAATATCTTGACATCTAAATCCGGAGTAAATACATGGCAATACTTTGTATATGTATATGTACATACGTGTAATTGAAGTATTCGTTTGTCGTAGTTGTTGTTTCTGCTTTTTGTTCGCATACAGCTGTCTTGCATGTATTGGTATTTCGAGTACTTAAGAGAGTGAGCACTCAATTTCGATAATGAGAACGGATTCGCCTCACACTTGAGCTCACTTGCAAAGCGAAGCCGACAAATGCTCTTTTTTTTATGTTTCGTTGTTGTATCTCCTTTTCACTCTTGCTGCTGCTGCTGCTGCTGTTGTTGTTGTTGTTGGTGTAACTGTTTGTGTTACGTTTTGTCTTGCTTTGTTGTTTCGCTGCAGTTGTTGTTGCTGCCATTGTGTTTGGCCATTGGGCGAAGCATGCGAACAGCGGCGAGTTATTAAAAACAATATTCGCCGGCTAAGCGCAGTCAGGCGTGCAACGGGAATGACAGCAGCAGCAGCAGCAGCGGCAGCGGCAGCGGCAGAGGCAGCGAATTTGGATTGAGGAGTGGGCAATGTGCGGCTTATCTCGCATCTTTGCATTAACACTTCGGGTTTCGCCGCCTGCTATTGTTGTTGTTTTTGCAGCTATGCGCACATTTTCACACACATACAAGGAGGCACACGCATGGCACAAAATGGCTGCCAGTGTTGGCATTTCGCTTATCAGATCAGCGCAATCGCTGCGCTGTGACAATGAAAATTTAGCACCTTGAATCATACACACACATACGATCACACACATACATACAATTGCACGCTCTCTCTCTCTCTCTCTCTCTCTCTCTCCTCTCTTTCTCACGTTTGCGCTTACAACTTCTCAAAGGCATTCGCATTGGTGAGCATCTCACGAGTCAAACGCCAGACCTGCTTGGCGGCCTGCTCCAGGGCGCTGGGGGATTTGCCCTTGAACATATCGAGGCTGGGCAGAAAGTAGTGCGGACAGCGACGGTACTGCAGGCAGGAGATTAGCTGCAGGAATATCCCATTCAAACGGTCCGCAATGCAGCCCTCGTCCCACTCAAAGTCACGCGGATGCTTCTCGCACTCGTAGAGCAGCAGATTCTTCAGATGATAGGCGCTGATCGGATTGCCGGGCAGCTCCAAGTGCCGGTCACGCAGCGTCTTCAGTATGCTCAAGCAGCGACGACGGCAGCCACCTTTGAAGATTCACATCATCATCACCATCATCACCATCATCATCATCATCATCATCTCAGTTGCCAATAGATTGTTAAATCTCTCTCCCCGCTCACTCACCTTGCAGCAGGCGATTCTCGGCCTCGAAAAAGCTGAGCACCCAGGCATCGCCCTCCATGCTGGCCGCATTGTTGTTCTTGTTCTGCATGACGATGCTCTCCTTGGAGAGCAGATCGAACCCCTCCGTCTTCACTTCGGCCACGATGTTGGGATGCGGCCAGGGTATGTGCGGCATGGGCCAATGGGCCGCCGATCTCGGCCAGATGCCGGAGCACTTGAAAGCCGGCGTTATTTGCACCACGAAACGTTCCCGGATGCGCAGCTTCACCTCTGTCGTATCGCCCATCATCTTGACCATGTCCCGGTAGATGCTCTTATCGCACGCCTGCGCCACCAGCGTCTGGAACCGTGCGCGTATCTTCCGCGACGACAGATAGCCGGACGCTGTGATGAACTCCACCCACAGTGACATGGAGCGTTTGCGTCCGTCGCTCAGCTTCAGCACCGCACAGCCGGGCAGAGTGCCGTCGTCCACAAAGTTGAAGACGCCCATCTGGTTGAGGTAGAGCACGATCTCGAACTCATTCGGTGAGATCACCTCGACGCCCTCGAATCTGCAATGGAAGCAACACACACACACACACGCACACATATATATAAAGTCAGAAACGTATTGTAATCCTCGACTCAGCTTCGGTATCGACTGCGTCTAATCAATGGCTGCCAATTGGAGCTGCGTAATTCGGTCGCCTGATACCTGTCAGCGCTCTCCTGCCTCACCGGCTATAATCGCACAACAACAACAACAACAACAACAACAACAACAACAACAATGGCAACACTGTGCTGCTTCTTGAATGGCATGAAACATGCGATGTCATTGCTGTCAAGTCATGCTCCTCGGCTTCTCCTACTGCTCAATATCGATTGCATCTACCCGACGAGCGCCGCAGTAAGTGTGAAGGATTAATGATATATGTATCTATATGCTATAAGTTTATAAATTATACTTTTTTAATCATTTTAATTTCGAGATATGATCTTAAGTGTATATGTATGTACATCTATACATATATGTATACCCAAGTAGAGGTTGATTCTGAAAATATTGCCAAAACTCTATAAACACTATGCTCTAAATAATGCTTTGATACTGTATATAGAGCATAGTGTATATAGAGCTTTGGCGATATTTTCTGAATCAACCTCTACTTGGGTATACATATATGTAAAGATGTACATACATATACACTTAGGATCATATATACTTAAGATCAGATCTCAACTAACATCTGATCAAATATTAATTTATAAAAATATATATCGTATCTTAACTCAACTAAAATCTGATTACATTTTTCGATAGGGTTAAATTCAAAAGTTAATAAATTTGATATATGCTTGAGTCTGGATCTATGGTATTACCTACATTCGTGTTTGAATGGAGTGTACAAGTGATGGATTATATTAGTATACTAGTTAGTCTGATATCCTCAAGCTGAAACGGCATATAATCATATATGTTTCATAGTATATAATATCGAAATGTATAATATGCCAAGTAATTTATCACTGTCCTGGCCATCGAATCCTTGCTGAGGACGTGAAAAAGTCATAGAACACGTCATCGATTGATAAATCGATAGAACAGGTAGAAAATCCTGAGGCTAAGGTATGAGACTGTCTTATCTGAATTCTAGATAATAAAGATAAATATAAGAAAATTTCACAATTCGAATAAATGTGACATATTCTTCTAGAACGTTTATAGAGAAAATTTTTTGTGAGGAACTATGGGTATTGCCTTCTCCAGTTTCCCACTGCCTCTATAAATATTTTTGACTATATCATTTCACCTCAATATATGCCCTGAATAACATCAATTTTTGGAAGAACTTTTCCATTTGTCAATCTCAAAGGCTTCATAAAAATCAATAAAAATTTCCCTCAGTTTGTTTAGGCAATTCGAGTGGGGATTTTCCACTCTCAGATACTCACCTGCCATTGCACTCGACCAGGCTGGATATGAAGCGGGGCTCCTGCAGCTCCACCTCCTTGAGTATGTCCTGGACAATCTTGCAGATCTCACGGATGGCCGTCGCCGTCTTGAAGATGCGCGCTTGGACGCGCTCGGCGCAGAAGCGATTCAGCTGGTAAATCATGCGCGTCTGGGCGGCCATCATATCCGGCGGCACCAGCATCTCGAGCTGCGATGATATTTATGTTAGATGGGGCAATCGGGTGCCCAAGCACGGGATGTACCCAGAAGGTTGCCTGCCCGCGCTGGCGGCTAACAACAAACGGCGGCGTTGACGTTGATGTTGAAGTCGAAGTTGGAGTCGGAGTTGGAGTTGGAGTTGGAATTGGAGCTGACCTCGAGCGTATGCCAATTATGCGAGCTGCAAACGAAATCGGAAGCGGCTGCTGAAGCCGAGCTGAAGGTGGAGACGGCGGAGGTGCAGGAAAGGGCGGTGCTGGAGTAGACAAAGGAACAATTCAATTGTGAGTTACGTTGACAGGCGAAGTGGCAACAATGGGTAGCAGCACAGCGCGAACTCTTGACTTTGGCTTTGCTTTTGTATTTATATTAAATGTCGCGTATCTTCAATATAGATCTGTGTATATCTGTGTGTCTGTGTGTGTGTGTGTGTGTGTGTACCGAGCCGGGCTGGATTAGCTGTGGCGATTGCGTTAATGCGGATGCGTTATGGCCGAGCCGAGTTGTCGTGCGTCTGTCGAATGCCTCTGCCACAGCCTCGACGGGCTCGATGCGCTGCTGCGATGCCAGCTAACAAAACACTCGATGCCGATTCAGGCGAAAAGATACGCGGCCGAGTACGAGTACGAGTCCCAGTCCCAGACCCAGTCCGAGTGCGAATCGGAGTCCGGAGTCGTTGCTGGCGTTGTAAATCTCGCGAATATTTACAGCTTTGCCAGATAAAGCACACACAAACACACACACACACACACACATAAAAGTGCACTCTGTGTGTGTGTGAGTGTCTCATGAATGGGCTATGAGTACACCCACAAAGGCAGCTGCAGCGAGAGCCACGAGCACCAATGCAATTGCAGCCATAGATACAGATGCAGATACAGATGCAGATACAGATGCAGATACAGATATGGATGCAGTTATAGATGCAGCTGCATCTGTCAGCGTGTCACGTGACACATGAGCCGCGTGATTGTCGCCTCGCTGGTCTCGTGCCAATTCGACAGCAACAACAACAATGTATCTGCATCTGCATCTGTATCTGTGTATCTGTAAGATACATACACACATCTAACTGCAGCGAGCGCTGACTAATCAAAGGCACAGCGCCTGCAGCCATGCCAAAGTATCTGAGAGCGTACCACAGCTACCTCTCTCGCTCACACGTCTTATCTCTCTCTCTCTCTCTCTCTGCGCTTGGCTCTGCCATTGGCCGGCGCTAGCTCCGCCCACAGAGCGCGGCGAGCGAGCGCTCAACATGCCGTCGGCCTGTCGCTGCGTCCGTCTGTCACGCAGCGGCGCGCTCTTTGAAGTGTCTCTCACTCTCACTCTCTCTCTCGCTCGCTCTCCGACTTGATTGTGCGTGTGTGTGTGTGTGTAAATTTAATTTGTTAAATACATTTTGTGCCAGACGCCGTCGTACACGAATTGTTTGCAATAATTTATCTGAAATGTGCACTCATTTAGCAACGGGCCGCGAGCAACCCTCGTCCAGTCGATATCTTTATATCTCACGGATACACGAACACCACAAACTCTTACATTTCACAGATACATACACACACACACATATATATATACATGCGGATACATTCATAAATATGTCGCCGGGATTAATGTGCCAGTTGGCAATTTCTGACAGCGTTATTCCAGCCAAAAGCAAACGACGCGACTTCTGACTCTCCCTCTCTCTGTCTTCGCCCCCTCCCCTGCCACGCCACCTCTCTAGCCGTATACCCTGCATATACTTAATATATATGTACATATATAGCCAATGTGCCCAGAACTCCAAACTCAATACATCTTTCGATTGGGCACTCGCATGGGCAAGTGCTCCGCATTGTCATCGTCATCGGAGCAGTCGAGATTTGGGCCCAGATCAAAGCATTCGTCAAAATTAGTTTTGTTGTTGCTTTCAATTAGATGAAAATCTTTTGCATTTGGCACTAATTCAAATGGATGTCAACATGGGCAGCTAGCAAACAGCGCATAAAACAAGAAAACATCGCACACAAAGATCAAAAATATCAAACTCTGATTAGAAGAGGTAAAAACAAGAAAGAAAGCTCTAGTCGAGACTGCTCGACTACGAGATCCCCTGAA
>NW_022046502.1:0-24944 GCF_001654015.2 Drosophila navojoa | reverse complement strand
TATTTAAATCATTGCAAACCCTAGAGCGTAATTCGAATATTGTATTGTATTTAAACATTCAACAAAAGTTTGTAATTTTAAGCTAAGCCCGGCTTGGTTGATTACTTAAAAAGCTACAGGTGAGCATTTCTGGTTTTAGGTCTTGTATTCAAGTGAAAATTATATAGTTTTCCCAATTCCAACTGGAGACATATTTCTTATACTTTTATGAGAATATTATTTAATAATCACAATATTATTAGTATAAATTTTCAATTTATTTTAGCTTCTTTGCGTATTCATTTTAATCTTATAAATATTTTGTATCACCAGTTAAATATAGAATGTATGAATTTATTAGTAATTCATTATCATACTTTCAGATTGCTACAGCAAGGAGCTTTAGCGCGAACGACAGCTTCAACTAAAATGAATGATCTATCATCACGATCGCATGCAGTGTTTACGTTATTTGTACGTAGACAACATATGATCGAGCCGAAAATTGATTTCAGCGATAGCGACTTTGAAACCTTGACGTCTAAATTCCATTTTGTTGATTTGGCTGGCTCGGAGCGTTTGAAACGAACCTTGGCGACGGGAGATCGTGCTCGCGAGGGTATATCAATTAATTGTGGACTTTTAGCACTGGGCAATTGCATTTCAGCGTTGGGCGATAAATCGAAGAAAGTCTCGCATGTACCATATCGAGACTCGAAGCTAACGCGTCTTCTTCAAGATTCTCTAGGTGGCAATAGCCAAACCTTAATGATTGCTTGCATCTCTCCAAGTGATCGTGACTTTATGGAAACATTGAATACACTAAAGTATGCAAATAGAGCTCGCAATATCAAAAACAAAGTTCAGATCAATCAGGATCAAAGCTCACGAACAATCTCGTTACTCCGAAGAGAAGTCGCTGCCTTGCAATTGGAGCTTTTGGAGTACAAGCAGGTACAATAAAATTATAATAATAATTTTTAAGCAGGTCAAAATGACGTCTATGAATACATCCTTTCCATATATCTTACAGGGTAAACGTGTTTTGGATTCGCAAGGAAATACCTTAATATCAGATACATATTATGAAAATTCCATGCTGTTGGACGATAATAAACGCTTACAGCAGCGCATAAAATCAATGCAAGAGACCATTAACATATTAATTGATCGCAATGCGAAACTTAAACTGGAGAAGCAAATACATGAGTGGTCAATAGATGCTAATTCCGATACGTCCGTCGCAAACTTGGTTGAAAACTATGTGATCGAGATCGAAAAATTGCAGGCCAAACTTGTAGAATCCGAAGAGATGTGTCAACAGTTGAAGAAACTTAATTCCACAGGAACTTCACCAAGAGGTAACAAAACGTTATATGAAGGTAAGAAATGGAATATGCAGCGGAAATTTCAATATTCAATATGCAATAAATTTCAAATTCAATATACAATATTTTCGCAGACCCTAACGTTATCATCGACATAGCTAAGAAAGGCTTGGAGAAGGAAAGAGAATTGCTAATGTCACGATCATTACCCGGAATAACAATTGAAGGTTCTCAAATGGCTGAGCTGGAGATTTCAGACAGTGAAAGTGATTCGAATGGTAAAAATGAATAATATTATTATAAATAAATATTACTCTAATCTATAATTGATTTTCGCAGAGAAAGAAATGGAAGAAAATTTAAATGAAATCAATTCAGATATTGAAATAAAAACAAAACTAATTGAGCAGCTGGAATTGTCTCAAGAGCGGATGCAAGTTATGCGACAACACTATGAAGAAAAACTTAATGTCCTAACATCTAAAATATTTAGCACGCAAAAGGAAAGAGATGAGGTGTTGGCGAATATGGGTAATTATTTGCCTTAAAAATATCACAAATTCATTTAAAATTTATGAAACAAAAATCAAAATTGATTTATTTTTTTTTCTTATTATTTTCCTTAAACTTGATATACGAACATTGCTTTTTTTTTTCTCAGCAACATCTATGCTTAGTCCACCAAAAGATAATGTAAAAGCAGTTAAAATGGAGTATGAACGTAAGCTGAATGATATGAATCGAGAACTGAAAAAACTGCAGCAAACACAAAAGGAACATATTCGACAGCAAAAAGAAATAAAAACACAAGAAATAAAGCTGCAAAATTTGCGAATGGAACTTAATGATCTAAAATGTAGTAAAGTAAGTGACTTTTAATTAATTTGTTTAGTTATTTTGTTTAATACTTTCCCGCAGCATCTATACGAATGGATATATATTTCTATTCCATATATTACTTAATTTTCTAAAATTAATAAATTTAATTGTTTCAGGTAAGGTTGATGAAAAAAATATCGGAGCAAACAAACCGGCACCGAGAGGAAAACACAAAGAAAACGCAAGAGATTGCGCAATTACGTAAAGAACAGAGGCGGCAGAAAAATGCAGTTATGACTTTGCAGGCGAAAATGAATGCAAAGGAGCAAATTTTAAAACGGAAAACAGAGGAGGTATCCGCACTTCGCCGAAGCCAACGCAGTGGGAATGTACATCAAAGAGCAAACAGACAAACAGGGTCAAAAATCGAGCAGGCTCGAGCATTACACCATCGTTGGGAAACCTTGTCGCGTAGCGTAGCTCACTGTGCCAGAAACAAGCAATTGATAAGTCAATTGGAAACGGAGCTGGAACGCCTTGTGAATGAGAGGGAACAGCGTTGCCGAGAGCTTAAAACAATCCAAGATCCCAAACATATTGACAAGGGATCCGAGTACTCAAACGAAGAAGATAATTTAAAAACAAACATTGGCTATATACAAGAGAATATAGAGCATATACAAAAAGCTATCATGGAATTCGAAGATGTTAAGGATCCTGCAAACAGTGATTCAAATAAAATTCAACATATCCTAGACACAATAAGTTCAATTGAAGAGGCAAAATACTTACTGCAAAAAATGTCTGACAATGCAATATTTATAACGTGCAATTCGTCGATGATTGAAAGCCGTTTGCAAGAGCATGAGGCGTTGCTTAAAGAGGCACAGCATGAAAGTACCATTCAGCAACAATTGCTGCAATATTTTTTGTCGAACAACACAAATGTGCAAATTTCTGATCTGTTTGAATCGATGAATATGGATGACAAGCTGCAGTTGAACAATTTAAATCGAAGCTGTTCGCAGCATTCTTTAATCAGCAACGGAACATACGACATTCCCCGCACTGCATCCCAAGACGGTCCCGTCTTTACCATAGAACATCTACCCAAAAGTATATGTTCGCCACCCAACACATCCATGGAAACGTAAGATCTCTTTTTAAATTCCTCTCCTATGCCCTAAAATCATTTTGAAGAAAATAATTTAAAATTTAAAAAAGATACATTTTAGATAGGGTAAAATTTTTTAGATTTTTTTTATTTATATATGATAGGAATATTCACTTATTATGATAATATATATATATATCAGAACTGGCTAAGTTTGTTTTGCAGATCGATCCAGTTGATTTCAATAAATCGATCGAAACTGAAAATAGATTTAATTGTAGTCGTAGCTTGCCACTAGATCAAAATTTTGAGTTAGTAAAATTATTTCAAATAATTTGTTTAAAAAACGAACTTTTCAAACTTTTTTTCATGATAAAAGAACAAATGAAGTCCATACGGTTCTATTAAATCAAAATGAAGTTTACTCAACAATCAACCAATCATTCGAAACAGTATGCGAGTTATCGGATTATTAAAAAACAAACTTTGAGAAATGATAGTAATCAAGAAACCGCTTTTATTATTTTGTATTTATTTGTAACTTATAGCTCTTCCGAAAAAAGTCCGAAAGTACGTAGGCGAACAGCCATGCGGGATGATCTACTGTTTGGGGAAAAAGGGTTATCGAATCCAGTAAGTAACAAATTTCACAAATCTAAAAAAAACTTTCATTGACTTTATAAACTATTCACACAGTTACTTAGGCCACATCACTATGCGAAACGGACCATAAGTCTTCCAAATGCATCGGAGTCTTCGTAGTAAGTTCGCATACACAAAAAATAGCATATTTTTAAATGAACTGTTTATGTTTTTATCTATGAATGTAAAAAGGTTTAATTTATGAAATAAAAGAAAATATTGTTACTGTTGTCGGTTTTCTAGTAGAAAAGTAGCCCAATTGCGCTACAGTGCGTTCGTTCGGATCTCGAGAATGCGGTCAACAAATCCATAACTAAATTCTCCAATGGGTGCTATTCGAATCGAAATTGAAGAAAAATACAATTGTTTGTTGGAAAATCTTAGTTATTTACAAACTTTATTTTACGAAATAACAATAGTATTTTACTTATATAAACTTAGCAATAAATTTTACGTTGTTAAATCAATGGAAATAATTCTTGCAGATGTGTTGAAGGATTGCAAACCTGCCATATTTTCAAAAGCAATGGTATCTGATTGGTTTATTTCCGTCTTTTCTGAACTGGCACGCCACTCAGAAACAGTCACTAACCTCTTTGATAAATTACAATTTTCCTGATTGTGGGAGTGTGATAATGTGTTTGAGGGAACTAAAGATTTTGCTGAACTATTGGCTCTTGGTTCAAGGCTGAATGTGTTGAGCTCCGAGTTAGTCTTGTAATTGGAAAATATATATACCGATTGCTTAAGGGGTTTCAGCGAATTGTCATCTGTCGTTTGTAATTCGGGTAGAGGATTCCATACACTTTCCGTTGAATGATTATTTTGGATGACAGCGATTTCTTTGTTATTTGTTAAGGACATTAACGCAAGCTTATTTTCTTTTGCTTTTTTTGACGAGGAAATTGACTGATCATCTTCATCTGACGAGCACAAATCAATTGTGTCGACGATCACCTCGCTGGATGGTGAAATCCTCCATTGGGAATTAAGTGAAGTATCGCGTGTTAATCTAATATTTAGCTTAGTATTATTTATAGGAAATTGCTCTCCGCTATTATCAGTCAGTTTTTTTAATCTGACCGAAATTGGACGGCATTTCTTAATCAATGGAGAGTTCAAAAACAAAAAGTTTTGAGTAAGGTCCCTACGTTGTATAAACTGTCTTCGCGGGAAAGTATAGATGTGGGAACTAAAATATTGCAGTTTCTTAAACGTAACATGTATGTTATTTGTACAACTCTTTTTCTCAAAAAATTTGTGATTACTATTTGATTTAACTAATAAGGGTGTATAACAAAAGCGATCTAAACGTTCCTGTCTTTCAAATACATATTCCATTGATATTGTCTGTTTTAATGACGACAGCAATTTCTGTCCAGCGGGAGACGATATTGGTATAAATGAACATCTGTTAAGCGACGGTACTGCTCGATTCCTTCGCGATGATATGCGTCTTTTTCTGCTCGAAGTCATTGTAACCAATTCTTCGTTATTTGTGTTAGTTCTTTGTATTTTCTTAGAGTAATTGCAACTCGCCGCCTTAGACTGAAGACAAAAATTAAGAAGGAAAGCGTTTCGCAGCTCTGTGTTTTCATTTTTGACTTCAATTTTGTTATCCGGCTCGGGAGAATCGCATAAAATAACATCATCTTCCATAATACATATTTTTTCATGTTCCTGCGTAAAGAACGAAATGAAAAAAGGTTAAGCCATGAAGAGATCAATATGGATATAGTTTTCACTTACCAAGATTGCTTCCTTGGAATATAATTCGGCATCACAGTTGTCACACAGATAAATGTCGAACGGCGGCGGCTCAACCATCATATAGTTTGAGTCTTCTCCTTGCATGTCGGTCTTGTTTTTGTGTAGTAACAAACATTTTCTATTTTTTTGCAGTCGATCATAGGACTAAAATTAAATAAATTGGAAGAATTTATAATTTGAACAAGCAGTAGTAGGCAAGTTCTAATCGCTGTTCGTCACGGGGCTCACGGTATTTTTTAGTCAGGCACACTGACTAAAACACTCCTTTTCGAATCAATTAACTATAGCTTACCATATTCTCATTTCGAAATGTAACCAGTAATTTATTATTTCGTCTGTCATATAGAGATGTAGTGGAATTGTAGTTATTGATAAATCTCAAGCTGGCGTGCTCATAAGCAGCTAAGTCGTTACAAAACCGTAGCAGAAATAGACTTTTATGAAATTTGTAACATATTACTACAATCTCCTTCATCTTTTTTAACCAGCTCTAAAATAAAAAAACAAACAAAAATCGTTAAAAAACAAAATTTGCACACGGAATTATTTTGAACTTACACCAACAAAGTTTTTTGGCTTTTTTAACGGAATGCCAAAGGATGCATTTTCCGGCCACCACTCAGGCTCGCTGCAGTCTATTTTTTTTGGTAGGTTTATATGTCCCAAAGAGCATTGCACCATGAATGGTATAAAATTCTCTAGTTGAGATTCAGTTATTTTCTCTAAAGATGTCGGATATCCATTTGCGAACAGCAGCGGAAGATTCGATATCATGTTTTGCTGTGACTTATCGGATTCGTCCATTGTGACTAAATAATAAAATTGAAATATGTTAGCGGAAAGCAATCAGCGATATTTAAATTTACTGAATTTAAAATTGGATATTAAACGTTGCAGTCGGGCGTTTCGAACTGCGAAATACTCATTCACACCCCATCAGAAATTTAGGAGCTAGGTTTTGTTATAATACTGTGGCCAGCTCATAGAGCAAGCTAACGGTAACCTAGCTGCAACGGTAACCCAGCTCTGGATGCTTACGCTCCAAAAATGAAGGGCATTTGTTGATATGCCACGCCTTTAAAGAGACGTAACAATATTATTTGGTGAATCGTACACACATAATTTTCATCAATCTTTATAGAACCATAACATTAGTTCATGTACAAAATTTTACGTTCAAGCTTCCAAATATCAGCTTTCTAGCTCTTCAACTAATATGATTTCTGGTATATCGGAAAATGCACGCTCCAAGTGGGCGGATCGGAAGATATACTCGAGTATGTGTTCCAAATTTCAAGTCTCTAGCTTCAATACCGCCGAAAAAATTGCGTTCATACCGACACATAATACACATAAACGTGTATATCTCCGATGTATCTATCTCTGTATGTATCTACGTGTTTTATAGCTAGATCGCTGAAATTTGCTAATATTATGATTCTATAAAGATTTATTAATAGTTATATGTCCACACCCACTAGGCGCAATTTTTTAAATTCTTCTGTTTTTGGATACTATTCATGCTAGAGACCTAAAATTTGGTCGGTAACGCCCGTCTGCAACGTTCTTATATGTTTATTTTTATTAAAGTTCCATCCAAATCATAAAAGAATATTCAAAGAAAACCCCTAAATAGATGCTAATAGATACAGCAAATGATTAATAGGAAATTCATAGTCATTTAACTAATATTTCTTGGATAGTACGTTAGAGGAGAAATAAACAAGAGAATGCTCGACCAGCAATCGATTTTTGGAGACAAACTCAATATCCGCGCTATATACACGGATGTTTTAGAACAAATTTCAAGTCTCTAGCTCTTATATCTTGTAAGATTGACGCGTTCAAACATACGGAAAGACGGACAGACAGACTCAGCTCGTCGCCCTGATAAAGAATATAATATACTATGTGGGTTCTGACACGCCTCCTTCTGCCTTCTCAGGCTCTAAACAAGTAAGAGTGCTCTAGTCGAGACTGCTTGACTAGGAATCATTCTTCACTTCTTTTGTACACACATACAAAAGCACATGCACATACATAAGCATCCACACACAAGCATGACCACGAGCTCTGCTTACTGCGCAGTTATCAGCGACCGCGCTAGGGCTGCGCTGCAGTGTTGGAAAGATAATGAGAATTTATTTGTTGAAAAACTTCTTAAGTAGACGGAAAATCCTAATGAAACTTTTAAAACGTAATCATAATTATAAAATGTCTATTCCGAAGCCTAAGTCTCTAGTACTTGAAATACTTTTTTTTTAATTGGGGGCGTGATTTCCGAAATCTTCGCATCCATTAAATATATATACATGATAAAACTGAAGTCTCCAGGTCTAATAGTTTTCAAATGAGGCTGAAAAAGCTAAATCAATTTATCGATTATTCTCGATAACAAAAAATCAAATTAGTTTTTGAAAGCTATGTATGATAAACTCGTACTGCGTACGAGTATGCATGCGAAATTTCAACTCTCTAGATCTCATATCTTCTGAGGTAGACGCACTCATACGGACAGGGCTAAATTGACTCAGCTCGCCGCCCTGATCGAGAATGGGGTCTGCGATGATTTCGTCTGCCCGTGACATACTTTTCCCAAAACCATTATACCCTGATTTCCCATTTTCAATGGGTTCAGGGTATAAAAAGTGAGAACGGTATAGCTGCAGTCAAAGCAATTGCAGGATCGATGAAAAAGTACTCTATTGATAGAGATATTAGGTTCCATCATTTCCATAAATGCTTAAATAACAAACATAACATCGGACCTTTCTAAAATTACGTTCCGATAGCCGATAACCGATACCAAACCATAAACGCTAGACGCAATGACGACACTATATAAAAATAAACGGTGAAAGGAAAAGTCAATTTCGCTTCTGCAAATTGCAAATATCGATGTCTTCCTTGACGTCTGAAGATTCTAGCCCACCTTTAATAGAGTAGAATTGATGATTTTTGCTGAAACTTTTAACCCCGAAGAAGCCAAGAGTGTAGTCAGAAGATTAGTTCGGATAAGACTTTTAAAACTTACAGCCTATATACGTGGTAAAATTCACTTTTGGATCGCCTTATAAAAGAGCAAAGAGCAAAAACGGCAGACGGCGCATGGCGCATAGCGCAAGTGCAAAGCTGCAAGGGCAAGGCACAAAATATAAAATAGAAGGAAGATTTAAGTATTGCTCCAAGGGCAACTACTTTTTGAGCTGAACGCATTAGCACGGCACGACCAAATTCTCTTTCACGATTTCTCGCGTCTCTACTGGGCAAATTTTCATGCTAGAACACAGCGCAGCGAAAAGTATCTGTGCGCACATAAAATGGAATGAACTCATGAGCACTGTATAGGAACACTTGAGCCACATGTACATATATACATTTTATAGATATATTAATCATATGCTATTTGCACAAAAGTTATTCACTTTATACAATCTTTAGTTGTAATTCTTTACAAATACAAAAATTGCTATACATGAGTAATATTTACATGTTCCGTTTTTATTGGCTTTCTTGTAATAATAGTATTAACAAATTTTAATTGATATGCGTGTAGCTTAGCATTTAGTTTAATATTACAAACCAAGCGTCAAATGGACAAGTTTATTAATTATAAAAAAAAAAGTATCGTAGCTGCGAGTTACAAATACAATATACTGTAGTTACGGTTTACATTGGAGGACTCACAAAGAAATTACAATTCAGACAACATCGATAAAAGTTACTTTTCATTTTGTGCGTGTACGATAGTGCAAAGAACGGCGTAACGATTGAAACGATGGAATGGAATGAAATTTAATATACAGCGCGTTCGACTGCGAGACTTCGCATGAGCAGATATATTTTGTATCAAACTATGGATATATGAAAATAAATGTACAATTATTTCAATTATTAAACGCTTCAAGACAATTTTTAATATTATTAACCAATTAATATGACGTATAAATAGATTGTTATAATTTTATCATCTCAATAAAAAACATGAAATTACAAAAGGCATAAAAGATAATGACAAAAGAAACAAACAATATGTTTATGAAAATAGCATTGCGTAGTTAGAGTTAAAGCAACGATCAAGCCAAATAATTAATCATTATATATAGTGAAGCATTCAATAGTTCGTTGTTCATTGAAAATAAGACAAAAATGCATCGATAACTGTCGATTCACATATATTTGCCTGACTGCATAAGCGTGCGAACTTGGTATATTCATGTAGTTTCGGGAGGTTATTGAATATCTGCTGTCAAGAGATCACTTTTTCTTTTTGAATTCCACATCATCGTTAATTTCTGTCTGATTAAAATTTAGTTGATTGATTAAGCTTTTACACTATGATAACATACATAGTTAGGTTTCCGTCTACACGAATGAATATGCCGAATAGTGATAATTCTTTGGGAATCGTCGTAGGCAAGCACTTCATAGCACTAAAAATATACATCATTCCTAAATATACATCAATGTATTTTGACTTACTAAGCTACATATACCATTTAGATAAATGTCGATAATTATTAAAGTACGCAACTCTTGTTGCCTGTGCAGATTGTAAGGCCCAAAATATGCCGTTGCCGTTTATTAAATGCTTTGGAATATATCGGGTTGCTTACAATAAAAACTCCAAATGAGACATGAAATACACATGTCATATTATACTCGAATTGTATGTATAAACACACATATGTGCTCACTTCACAAGACCGATTAACGGCAAATTTTGGGCAACAATTACGGCAACGATTAACGGCAATCTGCACAGGCAACAAACAAATGATTCGTTGTTTACCGATTTTGGGTAAAGCCCCTCTTTTATCATTCTCAAATTTGCTAAAAATGTATAGTTTAATGTATAGTTTCATAGTATAATAATAATAATAGCTATTGGGTATATCCTGAACGCATTGGCTTGTATATGGGTTCCCATAAAGCACGCGCATATCTATCTAAAAAAGAACCATAACTTTATTTATTTATTTTGATATTTATTTAAAAGATATTGACATAAGTGGAGTCAACTAAAATAAAATAGCATACAAAAAGTACAGCAAATTATAACAATAGTATCACCAACCCGATGGGGGTATTTTATTTGCCAGTCCGGCCAGATATGCCCCACTTCACAGCCAAATGTGGTCAGTGGTACTATTGAAACTATGAAAAGAAAGTGTTAAAATGGGAAACTTAAAACAAAATATTAACAGAGCTTAAATATAATTAAGATTATAATCAATCTTAAAGTAAAAGTATTAGTATTAGTATTAGTATGCATACATTTGCCTAAACCCAAGTAAGCATCAACTGCGCTTGGGTTGCGCTGCAGTGTTGGCAATATTATGAGAATTTATTTGTTGAATAATGATATTTCTAGGAGTACAATCTTAATGAAACTTTCAGAGCGTGATTGCGCACTATTATGTAGCACAAGTTTCTAGTATTTGAAATAGGCCTTTAACAAATATAAGGGTGAGGGTTAAATTTTAACGAAAATCGAAGTTGTAAGAAAATGCATCTTAATATGTATTTTGAATTCCGAGACTCTAGCTTTAAAGATGTAGAAGATATAATTTTATAACTGATTTCCGATAAGGGGTTTATCGATAAAAATAACGGGATAAGATATCGTTTTTTAGTGATAAGCTCGATATCCGCGTGATATATACGGACATTCTAAAAATAGGTTCAAATCTATAGCTTGTATGTCCTATGAGATCGGTTCGTTTAAATATACGGACGGACAAACAGACGGACAAGGCTAAATCGGCTCGGCTCGATGATTCCTTCTGCCCGTTACTTACTTTTTCACAAACCATTTCTTATTTTCAATGGGTTCAGGATATAAATGAAATATAAATGAAATGAGTAAAAGAAGAGACAAAAACGAAGGATAGGATTGAGAAATCATCAACGAAATGTATACCAGTGCTTATGCCTGGGAATTGCGAGTGATTTTCCTAGTATTAAATGCTTAAATTTTAACAAAAATCGAAATTCTATAAAACACATTTTAAATTTGGCGACTTTAGCTTTAAAGATGTTGCTACATATCAATTTATTACTGATTTTCGATATTGTTTTTAACCGATAACAAAATAACGGGACAAGCTATCGATTTTTGATGAAAAACTCGATATGCGCGTGGTATACAAGGACCTAGCCAAACGATTTCAAGTTTCTAGCTCTAATATATTCTAAGACCGACGCGTTAAAGCATACGGATAGATGGACAGGGCTAAATCAATTGAGCACGTCACGCGGATCAGGAATATATAGTATACTTTATGGGGTCTGCCACGCCTCCTTCTGCCTGTTACATACTTTTAATAAAACCATTACACCCTGATTTCCCATTTTCAATGGTACATTTTCAGGGTACAAAAACAGAGTATTTGTGATTTCTGCAGTTTTCATCGCTGTTCAATAGTGCCTTAAATAAATATTAAGAAACAGAATAAGAATTTACAAGTTTTAATTAATAATATTATCTTATAAATCTTTCTCTAAAATAAAAAATATTTGAGATATATTGGCACTTAATAGTGTGCTCCATGGATTTTTTACTTGTTGTTATGAATTAGATTATTATATATTTAGTTAATGTCTAATGTATAGGAAGAAGCAAGCCTACTTCCACTTTAATAATTGATCAAAGACAACTTCTATTCTGGCATTTATTAAAAAATCATAATAAGTCGACAGAGTACAACATGGATTATAGAGTGTGAGTGAGTGCAAGATTTCTGATAAACGTTCTGTTGCGCTTGGCACAGACGTTAGATTGTATGCATGTATAAATTACTTAGAGATTATTAGTCGCTATGAGCTAATGCAGAGTAATGTGTGTGTTCGGGTGTGTGTATTTATATCTGTTGTTAATAGAGTGCTGATTGATGAGTGCTTTGCGCCGGAAATAAAATACGTGTTTGTTAAGCGAATAAAAATTAACAATGATTGACTGGAGATGATGACGACAAATGACAATGCAAACCAGACAATGACTGACTGGAGATGATGACACGTGACAATGCAATCCAGACAATGCTGTATAATCAGCACTTATCATGTTGCGTTGGCACCAACCACAACAACGGCACCGCCAACAACTGGGAGCGTGTGCTCGTCCTCTACATCGTTCGGTGTCGTCGTTGATGTTGATGCCGTTGACGTTGCCGTCGGTGCTGCCGCTCCCGCTACTGCCGCCGCCGCTTGGCTTGGCTTGGCTGGCGTTTCTGGCGTGCCCTGTACAGCAGGTTCATTATTATTCTCATTGGCGTTAGTATGCTCTGATGTATTCCCACCAGCTGCAGCAGCAACAGGAACAGCAGCATCGATAGTTTCACCAACTGTGTTGATTAGCTGAGCTGCGCTAAGCGCATTTACTGAGGCAGTGATTGCTAAGTTATTGCTGGTATTACTTGTGCTGGTGATCACCTCATGACTGCTGTACATTTGTATGACTGAATTGTTGTTCATGTTTTCTACCGAAGCACCCGATATGGACAGATCGTCGGCAGAGTCATCTGCCTGATTATCCGTTTGCACCGCCTTCTCTTCAAGCAGATGATCGCTCTCGCGTATGGGCCGCTGTGCTGAGCCGTACTTCTTGGAAATTTGCAGCAGCTCGCGCAGCGTTTCGTTCTCCATACGCAGCTGTGATATCGTTTGCAGTTCCCGCTGAACATTTTCGTCATCCGCAGTGGCCGCGCGGTGCATGACTGCTGCCATTTCGTTGATTTTTTCGCGCTGTTCGCGTATCACCTGCCAAAGGCGTTCGTTGTACAGCTCTTTGAAATTTAATTTGTTGTCCAGCACCTTGGTCACTGTGTGTTCCCTGTACTTTTGCATCATCAGTTCCATGGCTCGCTCATAGTCCTCAATACAGATTTTAAGCTCACGATTTTCTTTCAGGATCTCAGAGCTGTTAACATTCTGTTGCTGTATGCGATTGACCATGTCCGCATTCGTCTTGTTATTTGCAACTCGATTAAGTGACTCAATATCCTCCTGATATTGACGCAAGCTTTCAACCAGACGATTATTGGTCTCTGCCTCTTCCAACAGTGCTGTGCCCAGCGCATCCAAATCTTTAACACGACTGGCCATACGCTGTGCGTCCATTATCATCTGTCCCACTGATAGGTTCGACATATTGCCGACCCTTTTGCTACAATCTACCTTCCTCTGAAGTATTCCAATTCTGATTTTCCTTTTTGTTTGCAGCGGTTCTCGCTATCTGTAACAAAGAACATCTTAAACTTATGCTGTGTACTGGCTGTTTATTTTTGTATTACGCTGCAAAGGTTTTATGACTTATTTATTGATTCAGTTTCTTCTCTGCACTCTGTTAGCCAATCATTAGAATTTTTAAAATAAATTAAACCATCGAAAATGTTACTATTAGAAATTTTGGTGCGACCCAATTATTTTAGGTGGTTTGACAGCTGACAGCTGAGAAGGTTGCCATCGGTTTTTTTTAAACAGCAGTGCATATTATTTGTTATCGAACTCAATCAATTTATCGACAGTCTATCGTTCAACTTTAATTTGAAATATTAACTTTTTGACGGTAGCTCGCAAGGCTAATATAATAGAAACAGTTTTATTTACTTTTCCTTTCTAGTTAATCTATACCTATGCCATGTATGAAAAATGAATTGTCCCGTATACTGAACAGACGTTAACAGATTCGATGATTCATAACAATTTTTTGTTTGCGAATAGTATTTTGCTGTAGGCGTGAAATATGGGAATCTGAGTCAACTTTGCAGCTTTAAGCAAGAATATACATATTAAACAGAAACCTTTTAAGGCAAATATGAGACATTAGAGAGAAATCAATTCATTCCCCAATGAGTATTATTATTGTTTTTTAATGTAGAAGCAAAAGTTTCTGTAATTGTAATTTAGTGTTTTTTTCGGAAAGTTAGAAAAATTTTATTGTCATTTTTGTTTGTTTTTTTTTTTTTTTTTATATAAAATTATGAAGCTATCAGTACAGAAATTAAACTTATCTCAAGAGCTGGAAGACTAACTATATAAGTAGGTAAATACTATATTATAAAATGCACGTTTGAGCTATTCACGCTCCTACAGGTAATAAAGTGTAGAAAACTAATTAAGTACTTAAGGGCTAATGCATTAAGTACAATGTATTTAAGTAAATGTCATTTGAAGTTTTTAAAAGTTGTAAAACAGAGGTAGAGGAATAGCATATCTCCTATAAATGAGCATAGACTAAAGATCACGAATTTAGACGCCCACGCTGTTCAGGCTGCCCGATGAAAGATTCTCGGATCGGCTGGATAGGCGTGAGCGCTTAAGAATAACACGTCCTGGCTTGTTGGACGCCTGCAGTCGTGGGCTGTCCAGCGATGGGGCCAGCGAGGCATCTGTTGCCTGGTTCAGATTGTTGTTGTTACCGCCAGAGCTGCCACCTGCAGCGGCACGTTCCAGCGTGCGCTGAGAGCGTCGCAGCGAAGAGGAAGACATACGCGCAAGTCCATTAAAACCCAGCGTTTCGGCATCGTAGACAACGGGCTGGCGCTGGAAATAGCCCAACTCATTATCCTGCGAGTCCTTCTCGTCCTGTTGTTGCTGCTGCAGCTGTTGTTGCTGCTGCTGAGCCAGCGGATTCAGTGTTATGTGAATATGACGAGTGCGCGGTTTGTTGGGCGAACAGGTATTTAACGGCACGAAATCCTCGCGCAGCTCCGCTAGCCTCGGCTTGTTCTGTGAGTTGTCGCCGCGTGAGTGGCGACGCTTGCATAGGCAGAGGCAGGCGCTGATCACGAGCAATATTAGCAATGCGCTGCCACTAATGGTACCCGTGAGCAACGGATTCATGTTGAAGGTTTCATTGTGGCTCGGCGTAGTGGTATCTACGGTATGCATCGTCGGCTGGCTCGTTGTGCTGCTTCTGGGTCGTTGCGTTCGTCCTTGCTTGAGCGCACTGAACTCAGAGGCGGACATGGCGCTAAAAGATTGTAATTTAAATTCGTAAACTGTGCCTGGCTCAAGCGCAGAGATCAGAGCGCTGTGCGCCTTAGCACCATCGATAGTTGCCTTCAGGTACTCGCCAGCCGAAGCAGAGGGTCGATAATAGGCATAGTAGCCGGATATCAATTGCTCATCTGCATTGCTGGGCAGACGCCAGTGGAGCATGACAGCCGTCTGTGAATACTCCTTAATGTCCAACAGTTCGGGCACCGGCAACGGAGCCAGAGCAGCGCCCCGCTGCAGATAGAATTTGCCCGAGGTGTTGCTCTCCTTGTTGTCATTGTTGGAGTAGACAGCCATGATGCGAAACCGATAGCTATGATCCGGTCGCAAGCCCGTTACTGATGACGTGAAGTTCCGAACCGCCTCATCCGAATCGTGCCGCTGTTTACCGTATGGTATGTTTTCGTTAGTGGTCTGCCAGCTCTTGCGCTTGCCGCTGTCTGTCATACGGTACTGTACCTTGAAGAACTGAATATGCAATCCATCGTTCTTCACGACATGCCAGCGTAGCATTACAGACTCATCTGATAGCCGGGTAACGTTGGGAGCCGACGGTGGCACCATTTGCTTTTGCTTGCGGTTGTGTGTGTTCCGGTTGGATGACCTGCCCATGCCGCTCGTGCCCATGCCATCGCCGGCCTGTATCTGGGTGGGATTGACTTGGAGCAGAGTGCCAGCGCTGTCCTCGCCGAGCGCATTTCTCGCAAAGCACTGCACACAGCCGGCATGCCGCTTCTGCACTCGGCGCAAGATTAGAGAGCCATTGGCCGGCAGCTCCGCTTCGGTATCGTAGACACTGTTCTCCCCATTGAGTAACCAGTAGATCTTCGGCGTGGGTGTGCCCGTGGCCGCACACTCCAGCTCCATGAATTCGCCCTCATTGGTCAGATTGGCGCTCGGCGGACGCACTATGCGCGGGGCTTGTTGCACCACCAGCTTAATGAAATGTTCCAAGGCTGGACGTATCCCATTGTCGAGGTAGCAGATGTAGGTGCCCGCATCCTTTGGCTGCAGTCTACCAATTTGCAGTCCATAGGGCAGCACTCGCGAGCGATTGTTGTACACAGCTCCAGACACATCGGGGCTGCTCCAAACGGCTGTGGGCGGAGGATACCCCACTCCCGGGCATAACAGTAACACAGTCTCACCTATGCGAGCCAAAACTTTGGTTTGCACGTTTTGCCCAGGCAGCAGAGCAGGCGCTGTGCTCGGCAAAGCTGCAGCTGGCACCTGCAACTCCAAGCGTCTGGGCATGGCCAGGCGCTGACTCGAGGCCGTGTTGGTAGCCACGCAGGTGTAGGTGCCGCTGCTTGCAGTTGAGACATGTGGCAGCAGCAGCGTGCCACTGGAGTCACTCAGTGTCGAGGCAGCTGGCATCTCGATGTCATTGTAATAGAAGCTCCATGTGGGTGCCGGATTAGAGACCACCTGTCCGCATTGCCAGAGCACAGTGTTGCCTGCCGCCACGCGCCACTCGGAACGTTGGACAACGTTGTCGGCGCTGATGGTGGCCAGCTCCAAACGCGCTGTGGTGGAGGTGACAGCTAGGGGTCCAAACCAGGCGACGCAACGATACTCGCCCAGAGTTTCGGGTCGTACAATGACACGGAGCTTGGATATGTCATTGTCATGGGTTATGGTTATATTGGAATTGTTTTTGGCGCTGCTCGATTTCAAATATTTGAAGCGCGGTGCATGGCTGCGGGTCGAAGCGTAGCTCCATTCGAAGTGTTCCGGCGGCAAACTGGTCTCGCATAGAAACACCACCTCGTCGCCAGAGGGCGCCACTGTAGATTCGGGCGCTCGCAGTATTCGTACGCCTGGCCCTGCCGACGGCGCATTGGCCTGTAAAACCGGAATTGCTGCAAGCAACGACGTCAACACCGACAGCAACATCAGCAGTAGCGACGGCTTTGATTTGTGGCGTCGCGTCACCGACATTTGGGAGCGCTGCTGTAAAAGGTATAAACTAATTACAAATGCCAAATCTGTGCAAATTTAACGACTTCAAGTCCAAATCGTAAAAACAATCAAATTCAAAGCGTTGTTTTGTATACTAGAAATGCTTCCAGCAGGCAACAGGCAATGCGCATGCTTACCTGCCTATGCTTCCCTTCCGTTCCTTTTGTTCGGTTCTTGACTTAAGCTAGCCGACGCGTTTGCGCAGAGTCTGGAAGCAGGTTTTTATTCTTTCGATTTCACACAGTCGTATGTTCGCTCATTATATGCTCGATATATTGTTTATTGTGAAACGAGTTTCGCTTACAAGTTACCGACGTGTAAATAATTAAATACACTTAACAACATGTACAAATAAACAATAACATTTTATTATTTGCCATTGAAATTGGATGCTGCAACACGACAGCGACGCCAGTTCAAGTCGACTGGTTCATTCAGCTGAAAAAATCTTCAACTGGTTCAATGGTTCATTAGGCATAAATAGTGTGTGCCTGTGTGTGTAAGTGCATATAGATGCCTGTGTTTTTACTAGTGCGATGCGAGAGAGAGAGAGCCAAAAGAAAACAACACGACACAGAATACACTAATTGTGCTCTTTTTCTTCAATGAATTAATATATTAAATTTTATTGTTTATTATTGACTAGCAGAATCTACACGCATGTCAGCCTTATATATAATAATATTCAATACATATATAGATCTGGTTTGCATCAACTACGCCTTCTAAAGAAAAACGAATTGCTGTTTGAGCACACTTTATATCCCTAGAATTTATAATAAATATGTGGTTGGATTTTCATACAGCTTAGTTTATTTTATGCACTTAAACATATATTCACAATTTTCGGTATTAAGCAGGTGGTTTTTGGACTTTTGCTAGTTCCGCCTTGAATTTTACAATTGTCTCACGAGCCAACTTAAGCTTATCCTTAAGACTTATGATCTCGCTTTTGACCCTTAGCTTCACATTGTTTATGTTGTCCAGGGTCTTAGCTTTCTTTTCTTCAACTAAAATGAGAATGGTTTGATTACTTCATACTTCTACTAAACTAATAATTACTTACAATCTGTGTCATGGCTGAGCAATCCATTTGCACTTTGTTCGGAGAGCGTAAGATAATGTTGCATTATCTGGGTGGGCTCTTGGAAGACTATTTCTTCGTATGATTCAGACACAAGTCCTTTTTTAGTGTCCATTGTCGTGGACGAGGTCAACTCGCCGTCCACGACGGGCGATTGGAACAGCTTCAATATGTGATAGCAGGTCACAGGTCGTTCGGATGGATCATTAAAGTAAATTTTGATAACAACTTCAAATTCACCCCAGCCGGTTTCCGTAATTTCGTATGGCGGTTTGACAACAATGCGATTTGGATTTGCATAGCTTTCGTGCAGTTTAAAGTGTACTTTCTTCACATATATCGACATATCCTCGTCATAATAGGGCTTCAGGTAAACCTGCCATTGATGCGTGTGTCCGTCCTCTTCGCGCTTTTTGCCAAAGGAGCGTGCTTTATTGCCGTACACAATTGGTTTCACAATTGTTACGCCTTTCAAGCGTCCGCCTGACTCTGCACTGAACTCAGTCATATTTGATAAATAATAAATGATTGATGATAAAGTTTTAAATGATTTTAATTGTTTATTTTTTATCTGCTCGAAAAACAAAACAGACGCTTCTTCTTTTAGTCTTGTGGTTAATCGATATTCTTATTCGATAGTACTGCGAAACACCAATTCGCCGCAACAAAATATAAACAAATGCTGTATCTCTTTCTTTCTTTCATATCGATATCTCTCGCGATAGTATTGGTGGCTTTTCGCTATCATCACTATTTGTTGTTTTTCATGACGCCAAAGACGTTTTATTACCAGAAAAACAATTAATAATTATTAAAAAGCCCAGTTAATATATCAAAATGATGGCGCGCCGCGGTGGAAAGCGCATACGTATGGATGATCCGCCTCCGGCTCCAGAATACGACGAAATGCACAGGTAAAACACTAGCAAAATCGAATTGAGTACTGTTGCATTTGTTATGGGAAATTGTTTTTCAACAGCGATGCTTTAAATGAAAGTACATCTGACGCAGACAGCCCCACCAAGCGCATGACGCGACTGCGTGCACGCGGTGGAGTCCGTGACAAACCGCCAATCATCGATGACGACGAGGATGAGTTTTTTGCGCCCGTTTCACGCAAACGAAAGACTCCACAAACACGCAAACCGCCAGCGGAGCGAAAGGAGCGAATTGAGCGGCCGCGCAAAGAGCCAGTGGAGAAGACGCACCACGAACGCATCGACAACGAGCGTGAAATTACAACCGATGAGAACAGTTTATACTATATTGTTCGCCACTCAAAGAATCCAATTGCGGTAAATATTTTTGTGGCCGTATGTGTATGTATGTATGTATGTATGAGAGAGAGAGATGACATTGCACCGGAAGAGAAATTTGTTAAGCGATTGAAATTTCCCTCAAAAGTAATTCATAACAAACAACTCTATTTGAAATGCAGAGCATTGTTGATCAATGGATTGGACAGTACAAAGCGAATCGGGAGACAGCACTTGTTGCCTTGATGCAGTTCTTTATAAATGCGAGCGGGTGTAAGGGAAAAATATCAGAAGATATACAATATCCTGTTGATCATACGGCTATCATTCGTCGCATGACGGAAGAATTTGATGAGGTAACTACGCAATTTGATAGATTAAACGAAAGCGGCTAAAATATCAATTTATTCTATCTAGGAAAGCGGCGAGTATCCATTGATTATGACAGGCACACAGTGGAAGAAGTTCAAAAATAATTTTTGCGACTTTGTGCAAACGCTAGTTAAACAATGTCAGTATTCCATAATTTATGATCAGTTCTTAATGGACAATGTGATCTCGCTACTGACGGGTCTCTCCGATTCACAAGTACGCGCCTTTCGTCACACCGCCACATTGGCTGCAATGAAATTAATGACGGCATTGGTGGATGTCGCTCTTCTCGTATCGAATAACTTCGAAAATGCAGCCAAACAATTCGAAGCTGAGCGCGTTAAAGTAAGTAAATCCCTAAATATGAGTTAAGCATTCAGGTATAATAATTATTACGTATTTTAGTCACGTGATCGTCGCGCATCCGATCGCTTGGACTCGCTGATGACAAAACGCTCGGAGTTGGAGGAGAATATGGATGAGATCAAAAGCATGTTAACCTACATGTTCAAGTCGGTATTTGTACATCGCTATAGAGATACTCTGCCAGATATACGAGCCATTTGTATGGCTGAGATTGGCATCTGGATGGAAAATTATCCGCAAAATTTCCTTGACGATTCGTATCTGAAATATATTGGCTGGACGTTGCACGATAAAATTGGTGAAGTGCGTCTACGCTGTCTCCAATCGCTTCTGCCCCTCTATGACAAAGATGAGCTAAAAGGTAAATTGGAGCTGTTTACGTCCAAGTTTAAAGACAGAATTGTAGCCATGACACTGGACAAGGAATTTGAGGTTTCTGTGCACGCCGTTAAGCTGGTTATCAGCATACTAAAGTGAGTTTTAAGATGAAATTGAATAATTTATATATGGATATAATGGATCTCTTTTAGAATACATCCGGAGATTTTGGCTGATAAGGATTGTGAGATTGTCTATGAGCTGGTCTACTCTTCGCATCGAGGTGTTGCTCAGGCCGCTGCAGAGTTTCTCAATGTGCGTTTGTTTCACTTAACCGCCGACATGGAAGAAACGAAGACAAAGCGTGGTAAATTGCGACTGCCCAATACACCACTAATTCGCGATCTCGTGCAATTCTTCATTGAATCAGAGCTGCACGAGCACGGCGCCTATTTGGTGGACTCCTTCATAGATAGCAATGATATGGTGCGCGATTGGGAATGTATGACTGATCTGTTGCTGGAGGAGCCAGGTCCCAATGAGGAGGTGCTCGACAACAAACAGGAATCGACGTTAATCGAAATCATGGTGAGCAGCGTCAAGCAATCCGCGTCGGGTGAGGTGCCCGTGGGACGAGCCAGCAATCGCAAGTTTACACTAAGCTCTAAGGAGCTAAAAGCCATACAGGATGAGAAGGTCAAGCTGACCGAGCATTTCATTGTGACACTGCCCGCTCTTTTGGAAAAGTACCAGGCGGACAGCGAGAAACTGGCGAATTTGCTTGCAGTGCCGCAGTACTTCGACCTCAATCTGTACACCACCAATCGGCAGGAGGGCAACTTGCAGGCATTGCTGGATAAGATTAGCCAAGTAATGTGTATGCACACCGGTCGAGAAGTCCTCGAGACCTGTGCCAAGACATTGGAATGCCTCTGCGCCGAAGGAAGCGCCACATACACTCGCTGCAACATTGCCCGATCCAACATTATCGAGAGTGCGGTCAACAAGTACAAGGATACCATCGTCGAGTGGCGCAATCTTATTTTAGGTGAACTCTCACTTTTTATTATATACGAAAAACTATTAGTCAACTAATTTAATTTGATTATTATTTCAGGTGAGGAGACTCCAAACGAGGATGACATCTATAATATAACCATAGCGTTAAAAGTATTGTCAATTTTGTATTCGTCGCACAATCTGAATTCGTGGGATTTATTTAAATCCCTGTTTCGTGACGTTGAGGAAGCCCAGTGCAAGGACAATGTTGAGCGTTGTTTACCCAATGAGGCGCTGGCGTATTGCATTGAGGCCTGCTACTTCTCGATTAGCTGGGGCCTCTACTACGTTGAGAATGACTGCGAAGCGTTGAATGTGGCCGAGGTGGTAGCCGAGCTGCGCAGCAATTTGGACAGCTTTATGTCCGCTTGTTTTGAGCTGACACGAGACGGGCCCACTGTCCAAATTCAAGAAGCAGTGCGTATCAAATTACCTCGTTTATTAGCGATTGTTTCATGAGAGATTTATTTTTTGACAGGCTTACCAGTCCATCTGTGATCTGCTCATCATTTACTCAGATCAGTTGGCGCGCAGCGATAGTGAGCATATACGCAGCTTGGAATACAAGTCGCGCATGGACGAGCATCTCATCTTAGACAATTTTGTGCAGCACTACGTGTTCTCCTTAAAACAGGTTGTTGCCCAGGATGAAACCCGCATCGAGGAGTTGCATAAAAAACGAAACTTCTTGGCCTGCTACTGCAAGCTAATTGTCTACAACATAATACCGACAATGCGAGCAGCAAGTATATTTAAATATTATGTAAAGGTACATATAACTTAATAATTTCAGAGATTCTTCTTCTAATCTAAATAGTATATATATCGTATATAGTTTTTCGTATGTTGAATTTGAATTTGCTTTCCCTTACAATTATAGTGCTATAACGAATACGGCGACATTATTAAGGCTACGCTGGGAAAGGCGCGAGAAATCAATAAGGTTAACTTTGCTATGACGCTTTTGCTGAGTTTAATTACAGTGTTTAAGAGTCTGCAAGAGCAAAGTGATGATGGTATTGTATCAAAGAGTTCACAGGAGTTTATCGATCTGAAGGAGTTGGCTAAGCGTTTTGCGCTTACTTTCGGGTTCGATGCCCTTAAGAATCGCGAGTCGGTTGCTGCAATACATCGGGGCGGCATTTACTTTGCTGCCAATAAGCAGCCTGATGATCCAGTCCGTGCACCAACTCGCATTCTGTTTCTGGAGGTTCTCAATGAATTCAACTACAAATTGCTGAAACAAGATAAGAAGGTGATCATGGCCTTCTTGGACAAGGTCATACCGCCGGGCATGCCGTCGAGTCGTGCTGAGGAGTGGCAGCCCCTAATACTGTATCGCAATTCCTTACTGCACGGCGAGACGGATCAGGCGCCGGTAGCAACTCGGCGAGCGTACACGCGCAAACGAAGAGATCATGGTAAGGAGTTGGAAGTTAATTAGCGCTTGCTTTGAAATAAAACACGAATTTCAATTATAATTTAGATGAAGATGACGAGGAGGAGGAAGACGAAGACGAACACAATGATCCCGACTATAGAGGCTGAGATCATCAACGGAAATTAAATACAAATTAATTTAAGACTATTCAGAATAAACTTTATTTGTGTAACTTAACTAAATTACACTAGATTTTTATTTATTGGTATGATGTATGATATTTTTAAGTTAATTTCGATGATTGACTTGTCTCTATATTATATCTATGAGCCATTAAGACTCAAACTATAGTTGCGATAAAAATACATTTATTTATTTAATGCAATTTACAAATACGTAATGAATTTACACCCTTTCGGATTCACCACAAATTTCCAAGTAAATGCTAGTTTCGCGCTGAACATTCATATCGTCGAAGGCTTTCAAATTTATCTTGTAGAGTCCACTTAAAGGCAATCCGGTGAAATCGAGAATGATTTCAATATCAAACGGCTCGAAAATCATTTTATTTTGCAAGAAGCCATAATTTGATTAAAAGAAAAAAATTTTTACTCGAAATACACATATGTTTCTGTAGAATAAACCTACAACAAGGTAAAAGCATTCGCCTTTCATGTCTTTCTTGTTACCCACGTGCTGTAACTAAACTTTGTACCAGTACTGAGGCTAATCATACAGAATTGGACAGATGTTGGGCACAGTCATGCCGAATACCGTCTGCACCCAGGCAATACGATCAAACTTAAATAACTGTTAGCTAATCTGCAAATTAAATAAAACTTATCAAAATGCGATCCTCACGCTGAATATTCCATATGTAGGTAAAACTTCCCAAAACGGATATTATATTGTCATAAGAGGCAAGCGATAGGTTGGACCTATCAAACATGCCTACAGCATTTAGAGCACTCTCTGATTGAATAAGTAAAGTGTCGAATATATAATAATTGTCAGGAATAAATTTATATTTAAATCCACTTGATTCCCTTGCCATCAACATCACGAATAATCCGACCCACATCCTTGCGTTATTTAATTTCTTTCCTACGAATGTGTGTGCGTTACAAACTCGGCTTTTTATACGCTACATATTGGGTTTCATAACAATGATAAGTATGATTGTCTGATAACGCTCAATTAGAAAAAGGCGTTCCTGTCATCATGCTAGATATATCTAACCAGTTCAGTGCGCACATTATAGTTAAGTGACGAAATATATGTATTCCAATATATGTACGTATATTTCAAATAGTCTGTTCTATAGTTTAGAGGTAACCATTAGAGGATAACAATTTATTCAGTAATACATTTTGAAAGTTTTCATAGGCTTAACATATAATCAGATAATCAAGTCTTCATAAGTGTATGATGGCCTTATGTTTTTTATACCCTGAACCCATTGAAAATGGGAAATCAGGGTATAATGTTTTTG
>NW_022046501.1:19425-29012 GCF_001654015.2 Drosophila navojoa | reverse complement strand
TTCATATTCGTTTCATTTCTTTTTTAAGCCCCGTCTGCCGCAGTTTATAATATAGATAAATGGACTTCTCTTCCTTAAGCACTTGCGCTACGCCCCACTAAAAAATCTCTTCCTGTTCTAAGTAGTACATTTATCCTGAGCTTTTCACACACACACACACTCACACATTGACACTCTGCTCGCTGCACTCTGCACCAACATTTTGCCGTTGTCCTTTGGCAATTCCATTGATTATCTGCAGTGCTGCTGCTCGTAGCCAACTTTTGCCCAACTCTTTCTCCCTTACCTCTCTCTCTCTCTCTCACTCTTCCACTCACTCTGTCAACCCTCCTTCTCTTTCTGTTTTGTTCACGTATTTATGCGCAGTCACGCTGTTGCTGTCATTTCTTTGTTGTTGCGGCTGTTCTGAATGAATTTTACATTTTTATAGCACCCGGAGTTCAGTCTTTTTTTTTTTTTTTGCCGGCTGTACGCTACCCTAGGGATGTCAGTGTGTGTGTGCGTGTGTGGCAACCACTCATAATTTTTTTTTTTAATTTCCTTCTCTTTCAGATTTGTCACAAGTATTGCCGCACACACTCAGGTTGCTATTTGTCGTCGCCAGGCTCCTGCCTGGTGCTACCCCCGCTCTATCACCCGCTACCCCACTCCAACCCTCTTTCTCTCTCTCTATTGCCACCCTGCTGTAGAGTACAATAAAAAGGATGCGACGCGCGAGCGCACATAAATATCACATGTGAATTGTGCTGCCAGGCAAAAGGAAGCTGAGTTAGACAGACAGACAGACACACACACACATATATATATTTATCTATATAGGCGGCACATCCTCTAATACAACCGCAGAGCCGGCAAAGAGGGCAATCACCCGGTTCAAAGTCTCTTTGCCTTTGGGCAAACTATGATTTTTGCTTGGGGTTGCAATTTCTATTGATTTTCATTTGATTTTTTTCGCTTCGTTCGGTTTGTCTTCCTCGTCTTGTGTAGCGCAGTGTTAATTCTCGCCTCTCTTTGTCTTCTTGGCTAAACTTTGGCGACCCGCAGCTTTCATTTAGCGCCCAGCTGCAACTGCTGCCAATTTGTTGCAAGTGCCACTTGATGAATAAATAAACTCCAAGTCCAACTGCGGCTGCTGCTGATGCGGCTGCTGTTGATGCATATTTTCCATTTGACACAATATGCAGATTAGCTGCTAATGCCGGCTGCCATCTCAAGCTGCCGCATGCTGCAGCCACTTAAGTTTGATTGATTGCCCACTGGCTGCGCCCTGACCAGAGCCCAACGCATTCACTGCACTCAACATTCGAGACGAACAAAGAGCCCAAGCTTTATATAGTACATAAAGCTTCGAAATTTATGAAAGAGACTTTAATTAATAAGACTTTGCGCCAGGCACGTTATAAATTTCGTATAATAAGACAAAGACTCGAACCAGAAATGCTTTGCAGAGCTCTGCTAGTTGTGCAACAATTTGATGTAAGGAAAGGAAATTTTAAAAATAATTTTTAAAAATAAAAGTTTAATTAATAAAGCAAAAAATCTTAAATATATATATGTATACATATAATATATTTTTTTAATATTCTGTATCAAAGAAATAAAGAACATAGAATAAATAAATCGATTAATTTTTGGGCTATGTTCAGCTTCGAATCGAGGCGACGACGATAGATAAAAGATTTGGAATCCTAAGTTAATTTTCTTTATTATATGTGATAAGCTGTGCTCTTCGTTCTTTATGTTAGTCGTAAATGAGATATGAAGGGTTAAAAAGGTAAAAGATCTGGGAGCAATTGGAACGAGTAACGAGAATCAGTAGCAGCAGTTGGAGTTATGTTATTAACATAATGCTGTTAATAGCATAGCATGGCGTTGTGGAAAACAATGACTCTTAATGAAAGCTGGTATATATGTATATACATTTGGGTCTATATTATTTTTTATAGCAATATCAGGTATATATATTTGCTAGAATTCTGATAGAAAATTATTTCAAATAAAGTTGTGAACAATCTATTGTTATACTTATGATGCAAAAAAGAATGTAGTCTCCACATAAGACATATAACCATACATTAGCAGCTATAATCACACATATAAAACTATTTTTTCATAGAATCATTGATGCTAAAATGGATTTATCTATTATGTTAGGCCCTAAAGCCAACCGCATGTCATCAAATTTTTGTCGAGCATTTTAAAATCATCTCTTGAGCGTTGCAAATTGCGTGCGGGTCTTGCGTTTAATTGCTGTTGCGAGCTAATAAATTTTAATTGTCGTCAATTAGCAACGGAATGCAGCGGAAAATGCATTAAAAAAAATGCAGAGTAAAAAATAAATGTAGGCAGGGCAATGCAAATTGGGGGTGTTTGACTCTAAATGAGGCCTTCGCTTGCATTTGAAGCGGATGTTGGCAATGCAAATGTTATGAAATTCCATTAGACAACAAAACATGGAAGAAAACCAAGCAAATTTATTGCATATTTTCGAAATAAGCAAATGGCCAGAGGATTGAGAGGAGATATGCCAAAGCGACACATTTCCAAGATGTTGAGCTGCTGAGATGAGAACCGAAAAACTGGAAACTGCAAACTGCGAGTTGGGAACATGCGGCTCACATATGTGGACAGCGCAGCGGTCGAGACGAATGCATTAAGTTGAAATTTCATTCATAAAGACTTTTATTTTATTGCGCCAGCCTCAAAGAGGCGACCACAAGGCGCACAGAAGGCGTGCAGGCCAAACAAAAACAACACCAAAAAGAAAGAAGACGAGCAAGAGAGAACGAGAGAGAGAGAGAGACGTATGGACAGCAGGCAAACAAAGATTTATTGGCATTAAATATGGACAACTCAGGCCTTTGGAATAACCAAGCGAAATACCGAAACAGACGAATGTCAAACAGCACATAAAATTAAAAATGCTAAAGCGTAAATAAATATGTATGAAGATGCTGTGGATATGGCAGGAATTTTTGGAAGAAATTTCTGAACTATAAAAGATTTTAGTTTCTTTTTTTACAATTTCAACAATAGTGTGACTTTATGGGGCAATAATACGATGGAAGATGAGGGAAGAGATATGAGGTTGAAAGCTCAAAATACATAAATAAATAAAAACTACATAAAATAATAATAAATAAATAAAGTAAATTATAATAATATATATGTCATATACTCTTATTTATCGAATTGAAAAATATTTTTGTGTATTTTTAATACCCAACTTATTATTTAATTTTTCACATCATTTTTTTTTCCTTTTCATAAGATTTTAGAGATTTAAAAACATGAATTGTTTTCTATTTTTGGCACAGTTTTGTTGTCTTTGTTAATTAAATTTTTATACATTAAAGAAAAAAAAATTGTTTAAAATTTTTTTTATTTATAAATACTTTTTCTATTTTTCTGTATCGTAAATATGTAAGTAATTCTTTTTTAATATTTAAGAGGATAGATATGCATACATTTCTCTTTGATCAAGCTAAAATATGATTCCAATGTATGCATATAAAAGTATAATCAAAAATAAATATTGAATTTGTGGGCTAAAATAAATATTTATATCATAATTCGATAACGTTGATATACAATTTTATACCTTAATATTATATGTGATTATTTAACTATACCTTATAACTTTTGATATGCTTTTGTACATTCTCAGCAATAACAGAAATTGGCTTTTAAAGATTTTGCTCACACGAATTGTGAACGTAATGCAAATTTCTGCGTGACGCATCTTGAAAATTCTTCTGCTAGGTCGCACACCAAATTAAATTATACTTTATAGATATAGATATTGTTATTGTTGTTGTTGTTGTCTTTGCAAATGTAAACAATAAGGAAAATTACATTCGCTATAAAAACAATTCCAGCATAACGAATGCCCGAGACGTGCCGCAGCTAAACTTTGGGTGAGGGTTCAAACAAATTGCATTTGCGGCTTGACTTGTCGCTTGAGTGGAAAATTGCGTATCACATAACTGAATTTGATATAGACAATTAGAGAAGGAAAGAGATGGAGATAGACAGAAGATGGCGAATGGCATAAAAAATTAACTGCATATTATTATGCGGCATGAATGATAATTATTATGGCTGCGAGGCTGCGGCACCCAGAAGGAAATCGAGCATCGTCCATAGACCTGATCTCCCTGGCAGTCCAAGCATATTTTGCATACAACAAAAAGGTTCGTTTCGTTATTGTTTATTTACTTTTTGCTTTCAATTTGACCGCAGCGGCAGAGCCAGAGCCAGCGGCAAAGCCAATCAATAGTTATGACCCAATATTTCACGTGTTTCTTTCACATTTTTTCTTTCATTCTTTTTATATAATTTTTTTTTCTGTTGTCGTTTCTTTCGCGCCGCAGTTGAATGAATTTTTTTTTTTTTTTTTTCGCTGCAACGTCCAGTTCCGACCGCAATAAGTCAAATACGAGGCCGGCGAGTTTTATTATGTCGAACTCCAACCGCAGCGCAGAGACCTCTTCGAAAGAACTTGGAGCATGGCAATGCAGCAGATAAGTCAATTATATTGACTTGGCCAAGAATAAGCAAAGCTTTGAGGTGGCAAGAAGTCTTAGCCTGAGCTATTGTTGTTGCTGCTGTTGTTGTTGTTGCTTTTGCTGTTGACTGTCTTAAAGGTTCCCACACCGTTGAAAGCCCTTAGCGGTTAGCTGGATGTGGACCAAGGCGATAACATCAACACAGCTGCCAATGGCTGTCAATGGTATGAAACGGAGCACAGTGGAGCCAAAGTTGCTGCCGAGGGCGTCAAACAGGTTTTGTGATGCATATAAATAGTAGTTATTACGGGTCTTTGATAGATTGCAAACATTTATAGCGTATACTTATATAGGAATTGACGGCATGAGCTCCTAATATTATTAAATAAGTCTCAAATGTTGCATATATTTAAAAGTTCTTTGTTATGAAGATATCAAACAATATTAGAACTGTCAAACTTTGACTTGAGATATGAAATATGTAAACAATGCTGCTTTAATTTAAATTTTTTTTTTCTCTATCTCTCTCTCTTTTTCTCTCATTCATTCTGGAGTTGCTAAAGCTTGTACTTCATTGACCTTACTAACAATAAATATTATTATGCATTAAATGGAAATATTGCTTTAATTAAGAATTAATTTATGCAGTGCCTTTTCCACTCACTTGTTTTTTTGCTTTAAATTATATTTCTCCTCGAAATCTATTTAGATAAAATTCATGTGAAAAGTAAAACATAAAAACTTAAATTATATTTGGCTAGTAATTAATTTTATGTTTTTGCCAATTAATAATTATTGATGCTGTTTTTCTCATTTATAATATTTGGCTAATAATTATATTTTATTTATTTTCATTGTTTTTGCTAATTATTAAATTGTATTATACTCATTATTATTGAATATGAATTAAAATTAAATTATTATTCAATATTTATTAATTATTAATCTCAATAATACCTGCTATTTATAGAAAATAAATAATTAAATTATAATTACAATATTTTTAACTAATTTATTAAGATTGATTGCTTAAAGAAATAATTGTGTAAATATTTTGTTTATTTATTAATATTACTAGATTTCTTAAACTATCTTTAATACTTTTGAATATATTTAATGATTTTCAGTCTTTGACAGTCATTCCCTTGTAGATTTCTTGTACCAATTATTTCAAATTAATGAACTTTCCATAGCTATCAATCCTGTACCACTGTGCATAGTGCTCTGCCACACTTTGCTCATGCTCCGCCGTCTGCTGGCCAGACGCGGCTTTATTATTTTCTGACTGGCACGTAGATTTATGTATATATTAATTTTATTTCTTTATTTTTTTATTTCGTAACCTAAAGCATCTTCGTCTTGTCTTTCGCTTTTTTCACTTTTTCTTAGTTTTCTTTAGTTTGCTGTTGCTTCAAAGTGTAGACGCAATTTACTGATTACATTATTGCTGGCAAATTGCTAGATTAAAGTTGTTGTTGTTGTTGCTGCTGTTATTATTGACTTTTGAATTATAGTTATTAAATTTTGTTGTATACGATTTTTCAATCAAACAGTTTTTTTTTTTTTTTTTTTTTTTTGACATACAATTTGAAAATAATAGCTGATAATTTGTAAATAATTTATTATTTTTACAAACAGAAAACGTTTAAATGCAATTGATTTCTACTAATTCGCTAGCCGCGCAGCCAACTCTCTCTTTTCTGCCCAGTCTCACCCAATTTCTCACCCTCTCTCTCTCTCTCTCTCTCTCTGTCTCTTTCAAACCACACAAATGTAGCGACAAAAGCAAACAAGAAAGCAAATAACAGAAAACCGGCAAGAAAAGCTAAGCTAAAGCAAAAATGTCAAAGAACAAGTGCAGCACATGGCAGCAACGACATAGAGAGAGAATCTGCAAAGCCAACGCTACGCTACGCTCTCTCTCTTTCGCTTTCGCTTCTCTGCGCAAAAAGCACCCCAACAAAAAAAAAGCACACACACACACACCCACCCACACATCTATAGCACGTAGTAGTCGTAGAAATTTTGCAGACAGTGCTGCCAATTCCTGTGCATAGTACGCATACTACAAGCGGAGTATTTCCCCTGGCTGATAAGCGCGGCAGCCGGGTCCGTCCAGTGCCAGCAGGAGGAGCGAGGGGAGCAGGGGGCGTGGAAGGACTGGGCGGCCGCACATAATTGTAGTGGGGCGGCATCGATCGATTTTTCATGCCTCCTGCCGAAAAGGGGAGCAGACCAAAAATTGCTGCATACGCACTGGAGCCAAAGAGAAGGAGAGCTAGAGAGAGAGAGAGAGAAAAAGAGCAGCGAGCTCCAAAGCGCTCTCTGTGTATGTGTGTGTGTGTGACGTGTGTGTGTATATGTCTAAGGTGTGTTAACCTCAACTGTGCGCACAGACACACACACAGACACACACACACACACACACACACACACACACATAATAAAACAGCGCATTAAAAGTTGGTAGAATTTTTTTCTAAGTTTTTTACACACTTCCTACAGGTAAAATAAATATTTAATATTTTTTTTAAATTCAATAAAGCAAAAATAATTAAAACTTAACTGTATTTCAGTCTAATTTCATTTGAATTTATTTTAAAATTTACAAAATAAATTTACAGTTGAAATTTTGTCTCCAGCGCATGGCGCGCTTTACGAAATTTCTATAAATTTCTCGATTTTATAAAATTAAATATTTTTTATTTTAAAAATGCGTTTGTTTTCATTGCTTACGTTTTGTTTTGAGTCCGTAGTTTTTGCCGAAATGCCAAACAACAGCTACTAATCCAAAAATTATTGATTTTCTTTGCTTTCTTTGCTATTTGATTTTAGCTGCTTTTCAGTGTGCGGCGAAGTTTTTCCGTTCGCTTTGTTTAGTTTTGCAATCACTGCTAAACACAAATGGCTGGCACCATTGCTGCCTCTTTTATTATGCACAATATACGACACAAATTTGTATATGCATATACACACACTCGCGCATATATATATTTATGTATATATATGATAATTTCTATTTATGATTTTGCCAACGGTGTTTTGGTATTACGATTTCCTGCAGTTGGGGAATGGATTTACTTTTGTGATAGGAATTATTTTGGCATTTTGTTTAACAATTTTTCACTGTGCCCATTTTCACGCACGCACACGCACACACATGCACACACTCGCGCGGAACGCGACGCGACGTACACACTCTCACACACGTACACGCGTATCAAAGTTTTGCCTATGTACTATGTGGGGCGGCGACAATAAAGGACCGGGTCGGTGTGTGTCTGAATATCCCTTGCATTCAGTCGGTGCGCGCTAATGCTCAGCTCTAAGAGCCAAAACGTTCAACAAACAATATATATATATACATATATATGTATGGATTTATATACATATATATATATTTCTTGACTATCCGCAACCGTTGTCCTGTCACGAGCAACTCAATCGACACAATGAGCGGCGAGCAGTCTGGAAAAGTCCTCAGAGCCGATGAAAATGTGAAAAGCACGGCCTAGGCTCGACCGAAAATTTCCCACCACCAAAAACTCGACATATTGTGTGTGGCTCTCTGTGCAGCGAGAACGTATTGGAATACTGAGAGAGAAACAGAAAAAGAGAGAGGGCGAGCGAGAGACTAGACTCTCTGTGTGCTACACACAGAGAGAGAGAGAGAGCTAGACATGCATAGAGAGTCAGTGAGAGAGACGACGCAAGTGAGAGTGAGTGAGAGCGAGGCTCATCATCTGTTTGGACATCCTCACATCCTGCTGTTATTCACAGTTAGGTCTGATGCCAACCGCAGATGAAACTTCCTGACTTCCTACATTTCGTTTATACCACTTAGACTACTCCCAGCTTTGGCCTATAGAAAATATTTTGGTCTTCTTCTTGTTGCTGTCGTTTATCATTATTTGTGTAATATCCTGTATTTTCATGAGTTTCCGCTAGGTTCTCACTTCAAATGCAATTTATATTTTCTTACTTTTTAGTTACTTGCGTCAAGCTAGTGTTGGGAAGCTGTTTTTCATAGCTTTGAATGGGACTCAGCTGGAATTTTGTACGCTCAGCAATTAGTAAAGAAATATAGCTTAGGGTGTCGAGGTCTTAAAGGTAAACAAAGTTTTGTCAAGTGAATGAAGTATTGAAAAAAAAAATAGCAATATAAAATGTATAATATATCAGAATATTCAATATCGGAAAATATTTTAATATATCTTCAATATATTGTCATTTAAATATTAAAATATTTCTATAATTGTGTAAATTAAACCCAAGCTAAAAACTATAAAAAAAAAAAAAAAAAAAAAAAAAAAAAAAACATTTTTTTGTAAAGAAGGTATAATTAAGTGATATATTAATTTAAAAAAAAAATAATAATTAATTAAATTAATACAACAAAAATAATGAAATAATGTTAAAAAAATAAAAAAATACATGTATCTAAAAAATTTAAAAATAAATATATATACATATATAGAAAAAATATGAGGTCAGGCTTTATTTCTTTTCTAATCTAAAATTTCCCTACTACCATAAAAATATATTTCTAAGCCATAGAATTTTAATTTTTACTCAGGTCTTTCCATTATGCCATAATTCTACTTGCCATAAATTGAGGCATGCCATAAGCCCTCTAAACTTAATCAGCAATTCCTTCAGCCAACGAAACTATAATCCTTTATAACGTTCTCATAAAACTCTTTTGCTCTGTACCCAACTTTCGTCAACTTAACTGTAATTCATCTATAAGTATCCTATATATATATATATAGCTCACTAACTAGCATATCTAACTGTTTCACACAGAGAGTAAACCACACCCCGGTCCGGTTAGAAAGCATCTGTCAAAAGCGCAGTCGAAGCTCTGCTCGTAAATACTGATTTGCATGAATGCAAAAACATAAAATGAAATTTGCATTTGACTGCACACACACACACCGAGGAGGAGCTGCAGCGCCAGGCAAAGCGGAGCTAAAAATTATAATTCGCCACAATATTATATGAAGCATATACATCTACAGTGCAGTGGAGTGCCATGTGCAGTTATTCAAAGAGTTCGGGCGAGGAGCGCTGGCGGGG
>NW_022046500.1:0-29046 GCF_001654015.2 Drosophila navojoa | reverse complement strand
ACACACACACACACACACACACACACACACACACACACACACACACACACCTATACACATACACATGCGGACTCTGATACACGCTCCTGTTGCGGGGCAATCAATTTGATGATAGCTGACTTGAAAGGGAAACTCATAAAAATTGTCAAGTCGAGCGAGTGAAAAGCAGCGACAAAACTTTTGGCGCAAATCTTTGTCAAATTTAATGAGCCTCAAAATTGCGCACGAGCCGAATTTGCACGTTTCGAATCCAGGTGAATTGTGAGGTCTGAATTCAGCTCTGGCCCCTATTCTACTTCTGCTTCGTCTGTGTTTTTTTTTTTTTTTCTATTGCTTGATAAAGCGCGACAAACCAAAACTTTGCACAAAAAAAAGAGAAAGAAAATAGAAAAAAAATACCAAATGGAAATGAAAATTGAAAATGTGACAAGATGAAAGTATTTGTTGTTGCTGCTGCTGCTGTTGTTGTTGTTGTTGTTGTTTTAACCTGACTGTTGTCTTGTCTACATGGGAAATTACAAACGCGTGCCACGCCTACGCGGGATGGCTCGGCATATAAAATGCATGAACTGTTAAATATATATGCGATGCGAAATATTTTTAAGTGTTTCGTATTTTTGTTGTTTCTGTCTGTTTTTATTGTATTTTATATACACATTTTCCAGTTTTTGTCGCCGTTATGTTGATGTTGATGTTGTTGGCGTTGCTGTTTTTTAATTTGCTAGCAGCAGGCTCAGTGGGCGGCGGCATGGTGGGCGTGACGGTTGTCTGAACAGGCCAATGGTCTGCATGCCTATCAGCGAAAGCAATAAATTTTTTAATTTCATATATACATATATGTGAAAATGTCTCTCTCTGTGTGTGTGTATGTGTGTGTATTTGTGTTTGTGTGTGCCAATTTTTTCATTAATTTTTTAGTGTTCATTGAATATGGCGAGCAGGGGCAGAAGACACCAGCAAACCCCATGCCGGCACACAAGTGGGTCACATGGAGATTATTCGCCTGATGCGCCCAGAGCGACAGCCGTATCGATAGCCCAACTTTTTCTCTCACTGTATTAACTGCGAGCCAAAGAGCAGACAATTTAATTGATTGCACCAGAGCTAACGGCAAAAACGCAACAAGGAATAATACGACACCGCGAATGGGCCTGCACTCAAAAAACTGCACTTTCTATAATATTTTATGCATATCAACAAAGTGATTCAATTCACAATCCCCAAGCGCGACCGGCAAACGGCCAAATGGAATAAAAATCGAGAAGCCATTGAGAACGCAACAGAAAAACCCCGAAATAATTCGACAAACCAAATTCACTTACATTGAGCTAATTTCGTTTTGATATTTCGCTATGGCGATGGCCTCATAAGCAAGTGTCCTTCAATACCCTGAATCCACGGAATACGCGAATTGTGGGCAGCATCGTTTGGCTAAGGTGTGCGCAACAGGCGAGAGGAGGCGTGGCAGGCACCATGAAGTATGTGAACTCTTGACAAGCTGAGTCGCCAAGCTCCTGTCCGTTCGACTATCAGTTTATCCGTTTATTCGTTTTCTTTCTCCGTCCGTCCATTTTACATGTGTATACCCTGAACCCATTGAAAATGAGAAATCGGGATATAAGGCTCTTGTGAAAATAAATGTAACACGCAGGAGGTAAAGCATATATACTTGATCAGGCAACTGTCTGTCTGTCCGTTTGAATTCTGATCTCCCAACGTGCAAATGTTAGAGCCTTGAAATTTCACAAGCTTGTGTATACCAGAAGAAAGAGCTTTTTATTTTCGATAACTAATTTCACTTCTATTTGATCGACAGTAATCGATAAACTGATAAACCTCATTGGAATACTGTTAGCTCTTTGCAGGTTTCAGGGGATCTCCTAGTCGGGCAGTCTCGACTGGAGCACTCTTAGTTGTTAGTCTTAGTTTCTCATTTTATTTCGTTGGCTCGTTCCATTTGCTTATCATTTAAATTAGATTTTGAAGCGTGAGTTACTGCAACAGATGAAAGCTTTCTATGAACTGTGCGGGTTTCTCTTATGAATTAAGAGTGATTTTGTACATTTCGGTCTTTTGAGATCTCATGTCTTTCTAATTCTAGAGATAGGATACTTTTTCCTTGGCAAATTTATATATCATTTGTCATTATGCCGTTCTATAAGTTTGATTAGGAATAAAAGGAATTGAACATTGAATTTTTAATGTGTATGTGCTTATGTGCGTGTGTGTTATGTATGTTTTAGTGCAAGCTTTTAATGCACTCTGCCATTTCAAGCACACGAATGAGTGAAATATCAGCCTTTGCTATGGCTCAGGGTATTATTAAGTTGGTCCTTCCCAACTAGAGCAATGGAATTGACTTTTATGTATTAAGCAAATTGAGTAATTTCTGATTACAGGTGTATATGTAACTATATTATATGACATTGATCTATCAGCAATTTAATATAATTTATTTCCGCAAGTTCAATGAAGATAAACCTAAATGGCACATAAATTGATCAAATTTATGTGCTACAATGATTTAGTGGAAATAAGCTCAATAAAAGTATATTTTATGAGCTGACTAGAGTTCGAATTGTGGGCATTTGGACCTGGCGACGTATAAAGCAGTTGAATAGAAACCACGAAACAAAGCAATAAAAACCGAGTAAAAGTTGAATACATTCAGACATTATGAGGAGTGTGTTGATAGACCTGAGTGAAGATAACGGTAAATCGAGAGAATTTAGGCATGCGGGTGATGACAATAAAGAGTATTTCCCATTCGATATGGCATGGGGCATTAATATTCATGCCCAAAGGTTTCATTCTTACCCAATCTAGATCTATTCACATCGAGAATCGGCAGCTGAAAGATTTGCTACAAATGCTTAAGATAATTTGGCCAAGCTCAAGCCCATTGAAAGATCTCTATAGGCAGAGCATTCCATTTACACTAATATATTCGAAAAGTGTAATTTATATTACGGCATTTTGCATTGCTCATCTTTTCGGTCAATTGACCAACTGCAAACAGACAGAGCCGAATTGAGTCGAGGAGAATTTGTTTCATTTTGTCGGAGTGTGCGTTACACGTAGTTTACCAATTTTCCGGCCGCCCGCCGTGCCACGCCCCCAGCTCTACCGGCCAGCGCTTACGAACGTGCGCAATTTTTCATATTTTTTCACGCACTTTTTTTTTCTCTCTCAATTTTATTTTTATTTTTGTTTTTTTTTTTTTTTTTTATGTAGAAAAATAAAATTACGTTTTACGCAAATCATTTTTAATGAATTTTAATATCGCTTGGTGTGTGGCTGCCGTGGCTGATGCTGATGTTGTTGTTGCTGTTGTCGTTGCTGTTGATGTTGCTGTTGCTGCTGCATGTTTAAGTAACAGCAGCAGCAGCAGCAGCAGCAGCAGCAGCAACAACAATAACAACAATTTTACAGCAATGGTTAGGTCATTAAAATTTAAAACGAATTCAGCGCTCGCCACACTCGCGGCCCATAGCGAAACTTCCTACTCAGAACTTGCTGTTGGCCAAGCGACGGCGGTTAAAGCAAACAGTGACCCACTCATATAATACACACACACTCTCTCTCTCTCTCTCTTTCTCTCTATATACATATAAATACGTGCTATGTACTTGCACGCACACACATATATATATATATACATGTGTGTGTGTGTGGCATAAATGCGGTTTCAGTTTCCGACCAAACAGCAATCGCCGCAGCCAAAACAACAATCGCACCTAGGCAGAAAGAAAGGTCCAGTCATTTTTCTTTCTTTTCCACAGCTTCTCTCGTTTTCTTTATTTCCTTTTCATTTTCTTCATTTGTGTGTGTGCTTTTTTTTTTTTGTTCATCTCTGCTATATACCCTAACAGCTTGGACAGCGTTGATTAAATGAGGCGCTTATATTATACCAGGAATTGATTTCGAAATGTTTTTACTTTGGGTCTCGACAATTTGTTAGTTTTAATTGGTTTTTTTTTTTAGGCCACACTGAAAGGTTGAGGAATCAGTCTTCTGTTTTCAGATGAAATCAGCATACTAATTAGCTAACAAGCTTGTAATATCTATGTGAACTGAACGAGGAGTGCATTAACTTGAAATATTTAGAGAACTAAGAGAATCCGACTTGAAGTTCTATGTCCTTCCCAGACCAAATACATATATATTGTATATACTATATATATTATATATAGAAAATACATACCATATATATTTTATATAGTATATTTATACTATATATTCACTAGATTTTCAGTATCTTTATGCTATTTCCTTAACCAATCCTTGAAGAGCTCTGCTTCGCATTAGATTAGCAAAGGCATCGAAAGTATTTTTAAGATTTTTGTGATATGATCAAGTACAGATTTTCACACTATGTTAATAAGGTTTAGTAATTACAATAAGATTCTAATTGATTTATCAACCGAAGGAATTATATCTATTAAACTTCTATGCATTACTAACATTATTTCAGCTCGAAGGATCTATTGAAAAGGTGTTTCTCCATTTGCATAATAGCGCTTTAACATCTCTCTCTCTCTCTCTCTCTGCTATTCGCCTTCTCTCTCTGTCTGGAAGCTCTTTTATCGTTATCTGAGTCACATTCATTTTGTCTCACATATCCTACAGTGTATTTACAGCTTCGTTGTGCTCGACCACATATACAAAGACTTTTTTCTTTTCTCATTTTTTTTTTTTTTTTGGCTCTTTTTGCTGACTTGCAGTTGTTAAACAAATAGCTTATTTCTGTTGATCATTGTTGTTGTTGTTGTGGCTTATTGTTAGCCACTCGGCAACGAAATTGACAGTTTATTTTTGCACTTTGGCAGCGAAATTGAAATTGAAATTGGAATCGGAACGGGAATGGCAACGGGAATGGCAATGGCAATGGGAATGCGAGTCCTGCAGTGCATAGATATGAAAGCCACAAGCAGGCAGCGGCATTCCAATTCACGCTCTTATTAGCATTATCATTAGGCCAACTAAGCGGCTTCCACTGGGTGACGTCGCTGACTGTCGAGCGGTAAGGCGCTTAAAATTCCTTGACACCCCCATGGCGCTACCTGGCAGCGGCAGCTGCAGGTGTACGAGCCCGAGAGCTGATTGACTGTCAGCGACCGCAGCGCAGTCCCTCAAACTGTGCCAGGCCATTTGCCGGCTGCCGATTGTTTGCGGTTGGCATTTCATTCGGGTGGCAGTTGTTCAAATCGTTCCTCTTCTTCTTTGCGCTGTTGCGGCATAACTTGGCCGCATTAATCATTATAAATCAATCTGTTTGCGCATTAATTGGCTTATTCAATTCAGTTATTCAGTGCCAATTTCAGCCAATCAATGGCATTCCGGCATCCAATGGCGGCGGCGGTGGCGCGGCGCTGGGCGTGGACACGGGCGTGGGTATGCCAGGTGGAGGGGAGCGCGGCATAGGCGGCATGCCAGAGATAGCGATTCGCATAGCTGCGAAATACCGTAAGCGATGCCACTGCCTACGCTGCATGCAAAAAGTACACACACACACACACACACACACAGATACCAAAGGTGCCAAGCGAACAGCTATGCTTGACGGCAGATACCCTGTGTTTGTGTGGCGAAGATAGTGGAGCAAAATAAAGCTGGCTTTGACTACTTGGAGGTTTACGTATTATGTAAATATTAAGTATACGATGTACATATTTATTTATTTTATTTATTTAATATTTATTTTTATATATGCACATGCTAGATATTGAAAATTATCCACGCTATCCACTTTACAGGGTATATACACGATTAACAATTGCAGCATATTATACGGTAGGGCTTACGTAATTTCAATATATTAAGTATACGTTGTAAATTATTATTATATATGTATAATATTTGTTAGTATTCATATATTTAATAAACGAGATAGTATTTCCCCTATACAGGGTATATATAATGGAACAATAACAGTAGCTGCAAAAAATGCTTAAGATTACTTGTAGGTATACGTAATATTTAAATATTAAGTATACGATGTATATATATATTATTTAAAATTATTCATATTCATATTTATATAATTTAATAAATATTTCTGTATCCTTTACAGGATTTATACAGGTCGAACAATAAGCTAGAGCCCTATATCTATATATTAAGTATACGATGTACATAATTGTACTTTACATAATATTTATTCATATTCATATAGTATGTAATTTATTAGATATTATTACCTTTACATTGTATATATAGAAGAGCAACAACAGCAGTTGACAACAAACTTAAGCTTACAGGAAGGTATACATAATTTCTATACATTAAGTATACGATGTAGGCACTTATAATATATAATATTTACTCATATTCAGATATAATTTAGTAAATTTATTTATATCCAAGCTATCCACTTTACAGGGTATATACACGACAAACAATAGCAAAACATTATATGTTAGAGCTTACATAATTTATTAATATTAAGTATACGTTGTATATTATTATTATAATTGTATGTATGTATAATACTTGTTCGTATTCATATGCATATACATACTAGCTATTATGATATCCAAGTCCTCACCTTTACTGGGTATCTATAGTGGAGCAACAACAGCAGCTGACAATAATACAGTTAGCGCAACAATAGGAGCCAAGAGAAGAAAGAAAGCATAGCAGAAAAATGCGAGCTCTTATGAGTGTTCGAATAAATGTGTGTGGGTGTGCGTGTGGGTGTGTGTGTATGAGCAAGTGAATGCCTGAGCGGATAGTGTATAAGTTAGACAGCGGCTTGAGCAGCTTCTGAAGTGTCAATGGATTTGGGATTCGGGTATGAGTGCAAAGTTCGCCAGCAGCATTGGCAGCTGATTGATTGATTGATGGATTGATAGGGCGACAAGCGGACATAAGCAATTGAGGAATGTTGCCCAAACAGATAATTACAATGGCGCATAGATGGAGACAAATTGAGCCAGAGACTGACTGACTGACTGACTGAGTTAGCTTCCGCCAAATAAATTTGTGTGTCAACAATCGCTGTTTACAAGCCCATTATTGATCCCCCCTCCCTCCCATTGCAGAGTCGATCGATCGATCTTCAGTGGCGTCTGTTTTGCTTAGCTATTTAACTGTCATTGAGCAATTGATAAACACACGCACACACACACGTACACGCATTATCTGTGTTATCTTAGATGCCGGCAGACATCATTCATCATTCTAAAGTGACAGCTGTTGGCGGTTGGTTAACCCTCTGCTCGCCTCAGCCGGGGGTGCCCATTAAAGCAATTCATTTTCAGCACGTTTGCAATTGCAAAGACTCGAAATCAACAACAACAACAGCAGCAACAACAACGAATTATAATCAGATGAACCACAATAACAATGCGACCATCGTGTCGAATGTAGGCTATGAAATTTTCTTGGCAGCCTGTCAGACACTGCAAGCGTGTGTGTGTGTTTGTGTGTGTGTGTGCGTGTGACAGCCATTTGGAAAACGAACAGCGCTAACAACCGGAAATCGTGCAAGTATTTAAATACAGCCAAAGTGGCAAGTTCTGCGGGCCTGGGCAGTAAAAGAGCGAGCGGGGAGAGCGAGAGGGAGAGAGAAGGGCAAGCAGAAACCAAAAACTGAAATAGATGAAAATTTATTTGAATTGCAGTTTGTTGTCCATGTCTATGTCTATGTGTGTGTGTGTGTGTGTCTGCTCGCTGTATCTTAAGCTGCTGGGCATACCGACAGTCCTTCGTCCTGGCTGCTGCCCGTGCCAGCCCTTGCACGAGTCCTGCTGCTGGTCGTCCCTTCTTTCTAGCTGAGCTCTGCAGCTGTCGCTGTTGTTGTTTGCATTTACATGCACTTACCGTTGTCATTGAACATGTACATTCGTTTTGCCGCCAAGCCACGCCCACTGCAATTTAGCTGAAAAAGCCAAATTTGGCTCGGCGCTTCCTCAACCTTTCTCATAATCTGAATTATTGATTTGATTGCTGTCTGCCTCCTGCTCAGAGTGTGCCATCATGCACATAACCCTTGCCCCACCTTCGATCCCAGCACATTGCTCCTTTGCTCTCTATCTTTCTCTTTCGCCTGCTCCCCTATCTGTCGTGCTCTGTTGCCAGCTCCACGTCTCGCTGTATCCGGCGATTATACATTTTTAATTTGATTTCTGTTGCTCCATTTTCTTACGTCGCTTTGCTTGTCCTCTGCTCCGCATTTGGCGCTCGTCGTCTTGCTTTTTGGGGACAAGCGGATAAATCGTCGCATTTATGACAAATTAACGTTCTTAAAATCCATGCTCCGGCAATTAATCATCGAGGGAGCGCACCGGAAAAGCAGCCGGCGTCCCTGATTGAAAGCATCTTCCCAATCTTTGCGTTTGTCAAGGCCCGGACTGACATCCTTGCACATCCTCCACCCGGACCGGGCGACCGACTCTCGTCTGGCTTCTTAGATAAATGTTGCAGCTGATTGACCTCTGGCATGTCATCTTGTCTCCCCTCCCCCCTCCCAGCTCCCGGGAAGCTGCCTGTGTGTCCACTTGATTTAGTTGCGTTTTCAATGAGCCACCCGCACACATTTGCCTCCTGGCATCATATTTTATATGATACACATGGCCATTGATTGCTTCTGGGTCATTGCCCAAAACGTTCAGATTGATGGATAGGCTATTAGGCCTAGCCAGTCACTGCTCTGGTCGCCGTAAAGGTCCCCTGGGCAGCCCAGGTGCTTGCAGCCCTTGCTTACGCAATTCGTTTATAACTTTCAAATTGTCTCACCGCAGATCAAGTCCGAGTCGAGCTGTCTGCCTGAAGTGCTTTAAATTTAAATAATAGCTCATAAATCTGTCCGGAGAGTGACTTCTAATTGAAAGTTCATCGTGCGAATGAGACGTCGACCAGCCGGACCCCCGACGGAGCCTGTCAGAGTCTCTGTATAGCTCGCTGTGAATTACTGCAAGAACAATGTCTGACAGCAGGTCGATAAGCAAATTGCTCCGAGCATTCTTAAATGTTTAAAATCAAATATGACAAGTATTGCTTAGCTTGCGTCTATCGGGTGTCGGGCCAAATATGAAATTTGCCCTGCACTCGCTGTCGACGTCAAGCCTCAACTTATATCATCTGCTGCAGGCTATTTAGCTAGGTTAATTTGCATCAATGGAATAAACGAATTTAAGGACTTTGACGTAAGTGCAAGAGGAAGAGAAGATCTTAGCTGGTCTTCCTGCATTCACTACATCTATGTAGTTGCTGAATCTTGGTATGTATACCCAGTCAAGGAGTGAATTGAGCATATTGGTTGTGTGCAATGGCCGTGCTAGGTCTATCTTCGCCCCAATAGCTTATATATCCGTTCATCCTTCTGTCCGCCCGTCTGTTTGTCTAATAAAGTGTGAAGATTTGAAATTTGGAGGACATAGCCTTAAAATCCTGGGTATATACAGTTCTACAGGTAGCTGAATGAACTCCTCCATTGATTTACCAGGAATGATACACAAGTGAGGAATCGGGGGAAAATCTACATTTTCCGTCTTATTGCGCGACACCTTCCTGACTCCTTCAACTGTTGTTTGACGCAGAATGAGTATTACGCAGTCCAGTATCACCCGACTTGATTTTATTTATGTTATATATACATATTATGTGCGAGCTAATGCTCTTATCAATCTCTCATTTTCAGTTTGTTGTTGATTGGACTGCTGGCTCTCGGAACAAACATCCACTTAGCCTCGATAGTTTTCGTGTGGGCCCCAGTATTATTTTGATCAGTCACTCACAATGGTGTCATTGCCAGTTGAGTTGTAAGCCTTTCTAAGCCTCAGTCCGAGGTTTTTTCCATTGACAGGCAGTCCGGATATGACGTGAAAGAACAAGGGGAAACAAGAGGTAGCCAGGGGGAGCAAGGGGTAGCAAGGGTATGCCTGGCTGTTGGTCCCAATACGAATGCCCAGTTATTAATGACAAGTCGTTTGTTGCCCCACCTCCTGCTGCTTTTGCCGGAGATTGTTATATGTTGACCTAGTTGAATTTAATCAAACACCTACAGAGACAGGCACACATGCACACACGCACACACGAACACACGCACACACACACACATTAGAGTCTAGTTGAAAATCTGAAACGTAAAAGACGCTCGCAAACTGTGAGGTATGTAAAAATTGGTTGGCAGCAATATTTTATAGATATACTAGTGTGTGTGTGTGTGTGTGTGTGTGTAGGTGCCATATATATCGCAGGCAGCCATACAAACTCTTAGATTTGCAAAGTGCCACAGGCGCCAGGCAGTCCTAGCAACAACAGCAACAACAGCAACAACAGCAACAACAACAACGTGCGAATGCGAACGTAGATCGCTGGATGCGGGGCGTTAGCTGCATGTGGGGGTCCAATTCGCATACCTAATTCTACACTCAAAGAATTCATATATACGCATATGTGTGCGTGTGTCTGTGCGTGTGTGTTTGTATGTGTGCCTTTTTAGCTGGCATTTCAATATAGATTGCGCTTCAGTTTCACACGAACCCGAACTTAAAAAGGAGTCACGGCTGTGCTTCTTCTTCTTTTCCTTCAGCTGCTGCTGCTGCTGCTGCTGCTGTTGGCATTGGCTCCGGCTTTGGCTCACTGACTCAGTTGCTCGCCATGGCTCGCTGTGGCTCACTGCTGGCCCAGTGTCAAGAATCTGTGACGGAAATCAATGTCGCACTTAAGCGGATTCACAAAATTGGCTATATGTTTCATCTATATATATATGTACGTATGTCACACTTTCGCTCTCTATGTAAGTGTGTGTGTGTGTGTGATTTTTTATGATTCGTGCCAAACCAGGCAGAGGTCAAAGCACACACATACACACACGCCCACACACATACGCCCACTGTCCAATGCGCTCCCTTGCGGCCACTGCTGCTGACTATTAAGCCAAATAAACAAACAAACGAATGCACAAATACTTCTGCAATTTCACACCCAGTCAACAACAGCGATTGTGGGCGTATCTAAGCGTTGGTGGGATGTGTGGATGTGTGTGTGGGTGGGTGTGTGCATGTGTGGACGCTTTGTCGCCTGGGCTCAAAATAAAAGTAACAAACGTCAGACGGAAATCAAGTTGAAATTTCATTGAGTGCAAAGGAAATTCAAACGGAAAGCCAAATGAGCTAGCCAAGCGCGCCAATCTACCCTATACACACCGAGAGAAAGAGAGAGAGAGAGAGAGAGAGAGAGAGAGACAGAGACAGTCTGTCTACGCCACATCTGAGAAAACTAACAAACTCTATAGCAGCTGCACTACAAATAGTAAATAAATAGATTTGTTAGGTTAGGTTAGGGAAGCTGCAAAACAAACAGGTGGAACAGGTGAGACTAAGCTAAAATAATAATAACAATAATAATAATAACAGCATCAAAATCGAAGCACTTAAGAGAAGCTCAACAAAGATTGAGATAGTGTGAGGCTAGGTATCATAATATTTATTCCATCCGAATGCTCGATTAGAATATCGATACATATCTAACTCTATTGTATATATAAGAGATATCAAAGGACATCTATCTCTTTCTCTCTCTCTTTATCTCTTTCTCGCTCGAACGCAATTAAGGTGAATCAACAAGTAACAAAGCTAAGCCTCTCTGCTTAAACTTTTTGGAAATGCATTTAATTTTGTGCATGGGCCTATGTGGTCAGTGTGCAAATGTCAGTCAATCGGAATCATCGATAACAGTCGACGATTACACTCGTATTTGCCCAGTGTACACAATAGACTCTCTCCCTCGGCCGGTGACTGAACATAAATCATGTTTATGCTCGTTCACTCAGTGAAATGGGGTATATCGGTTGCTTAAAGTGATTCGAGTGAGAGCAAGAGAGTACGAGAAAGAGAGAAAGTAGGAATGTTTACTACTACTACTACTACTTATACATAGTACTATTCCAGCTACTACATTTTTCCCATTTATAATACTCTGACTACTTCAACTAAAGATATAACTTGTACTAGTCCTGGTACAACTATTACTCTTATCACTGTAACTATGTATTACTCTCATTATTAGCACCATTTAATGGTTATACTACTATTACTAAAACTTCTGGTCTACTGCTTTTATATTAACTTTTCTACCGTTACTACTACTTTTTTATGTAACTTCTAGCAGTGCTCTACTACTTCTATGTTAACATCAATGTTTACATCTATTATTGCTCCTACTTCAATCTCTACTTCTTCTTGTATTTACTACTACTTCGAGTACTTCTATTGCTATTATTATTATGACTAATATTTCTACAAATTGTAGTTCTACCAAAACGTCTACTGCTTTATCTACTATTACTTGTACTACTTCTACGAACACTATTTCCACTACTACTTTTACCACTTTTCCCTTACTATTTCTACAAAAGTATACACTGGTAGTCTTACTTCTTATTTCACTATTATTCCAACTACCACTTCTACTACTATTTCTACTACTATTTTTACACCTTCAATATTTATTGCTCCCTTTTGTTTTACTTCTACTATTTTACTATTCTACCAACTTCTACTTTTACTTAGTAGGACTACTTCTACAACTATTTATACTATTGCTTCTACTATTACTTCTTAACCTTTTTAATTTACTTCATTATTTACTACTATTTCTACCACTACATCTATTGCCACTTCTAATACTAATTTCACTATCCACAATTATCCTATTATAACGTCCAATCATACTAATATATCTACATTTTTATAAATACTGTAAAACAGTAAACATTATCCCATTCGTTAATTCGTTTGTATTCAAGTCTTAAATTTGGGTGCTCGGAATTGTAAGCGAGCATTAAACAATCGCATAGAGCCGGCAGCAATATTTTTGCTTGTCTGTAAATGCATGTACAGCAAAGTGGTCTAAACTAAATGTATATTATGTAGTGAGTGCAATTGTTTGTCCAGTTGCCTTTTGTTTGGCGTTTGCTGTATTCTGAAATTAAATTAAAGAAATTCTTGTTTGGTCTTCACTGCAGGCACTACATCGGTTTTTATTGTGCAAGAGGACATTCCCACTGTGCTTTGTGCCTCTGGAAACGCTCAGCTGCCCACCCAGTGGTCTCTGCCTAGCACTGGGTGTCAATTTCCTAGGAGTTTTCACTGAAAGGCAGTGAAATATGCCCATGAGCTGCGTCTGTCTGGCTTGGCTTGAAGAAAATTGATTTTCGCATCAGAAGCGCTTGAAGGCATGACGGATAGGTTTATAATCTGCTTAGGTTCAATGATTCCCGTCACAGCTTGAAGGCTGACTCTCCCAGTCGCAGCCCTGCGAATCGAAGGCTTCCTGCGTGGCCAATTCCAGCCGAAATCATTTGATTGATACACTCACCGCTCCGGCTAATCCGCGGCGTGTCCTAATTAAGCCACTTTCCGTGCAGTCTATTTGTCAGATTAGCCCGCCAAGGGGCGGCCGAGAGCGGAGCTTTTTTTTTTTTAACAAGGAATGAATAAAATTCGTTGATTTGCAACGTGTCAAAAGATATAAATCAAAATGTCGTTGAGTCAATGCATGTGCGTGTGTGTGTGTGTGTGTGCTGTTTTGTGCCCATCGAGTGGACACAGCTGACACGGTGTCTAGTGCCCCTGGGTGTCTAGGAGCCGCGCTCGCATTTGGAGTGCGGTTCGGTTCGCTTCGACAGCTGGAAGGCCATTGTTGACTCTTTGCTCTCTGGGCTCACTTTGAGTTCGCTGGCTACAGTTGAGCTTTGCAGAAAACTTTTCGCTTGCGTTTGAATTTTATGCGAGTTTTTCCCGCTTTCTGATACATACACATACATATATACTATGCCGTAGACTTCTTTTTCCGACGTGCTGCGCTGCTGATCGAGGGCCTTTGCGGCGGGGCGGGGCGGGGGGCTGCTTGATGGCGTGTCGCATAAATTTAAGTTAGCAACACATTTTCACACCGCCTGCCAAGCCCCGACCCCAGTCAAAGCCAGCGTCCCCCATCGCCCCGCCCAGCAGCTGCTTCAAGGACAACCGCAGAGTCACAGTTTTTCGGTTTACTTAATGCGCCGCTAAAAGTTTTTCTATTTTATTATTTCTGCCTTTTGCTACGTTTTTCCTTTTTTTTTTCGCTTTTCCGCATTTTTTTCCCTTAGGTTTTTTCTTTCTTTCGTTTGCCCTTCTGGTGCTCTGCCATTGCCTCGCCTTGGTTTTTCAATTTTCTCTCGTCTCAAGCCAAAAACTATTTATAAATTGTATTTGTCTTGTTTTTCCATGTGGCCGGATCCTGGAATCTTGATGCGAAACCTCGAGTGTGTCTGACTCTGTTCCTGTGTGTGTGTGTGTGTGTGTGTCTTTCTCTCTCTCTCTGTCTCGCCCTCTCTCTCTGTGTCTATGTCATATTGCGGCTAAGGTGCGCAGTTCGAACCAGCAGGCAGTCGACATTTTCGTAATGAGTTGAGAAAATGCGATACTTATGTATCTCAGTTCCGGCTCGAATGGGACTTCAACAACTGTGAGTAAAGTTTATCAGGAATTTGATTTAATTGCACAAACTTCAGCACGTCGGCATTTACAGTTGGCAGCAATCAAGCTTAATAATGCATATAATATTGCCAAGCATATGGTACAGAGGTATTGAATTACTGGAAACTCTCCAGTCAGCAGAAAGGTTAATAAAGTATTTGAAGCTCTTCAACTATCCAAAAACATGATATGAATATATTAGTTCTTATCTCCCTAGTATGCAGCCCTGGGCTATGTGAACATCTCCCGCCTAAAGTTACGAATTGTTCAAAATTTCGCTAAAAGCAATTTCATATATACCTATAGAGATACATATGTATATGTGTGTATGCATATTCAACTACGCATAGTACGATCTTTCACCTGAGTTGCCATTTATATATATTTTCATTACAATTATTTTATTGCTCATATTCCGGCGGAACGTTGCACAACTATGCCATGGCCACCTCCCGCTTTTCAACGTAATTGTTTTGGCATTTGTGTGCCGGAGTTTCCCTTAGTTGCAGCAGCACATGCGATTGGCAATTATGCCCATCAATTTGGAGTGTTGCATGAGAATTAATATCCATAAATGTGCAGCGGTCACATGTGTACTCGATTCCTATATATTGTATACCCATATCTCCCTCTCTCTCTCTCTCTCTCTCTCTTTCACCCTTTTTTGCTGTGTTGCTATAATAGTACTCAAAGCAAGCAACGAAAGGCTCATAGATCAGGCTGATAGTCACTTCATCAGTTGCTCAATATCAAGCAAAAATAGCTAGAAGCAAGCACTTTGCAACGAGCTATAGATACTCTATAGAATATATTGAAAATCTCTTCAATTAAGATGGATGAAGAATGTTAAGGGACAAGCTATGAATAAAAGCTAATCTTTGAGCTGAATAGAGCAAAGATAGGGAAAGTGTACAGAATCTTCCGTAAGTTTTCTTCATTCGCGCAAACATCAACTTTCTTTTACTTTACTTTAATTAACTCTTCTATTCTATTCTCTATACCTGCTCAGGTGAAGAAAGCGAACTTACAGATAGGGAGTACTGGGAGCTCGATATTCTCACCTTACAAATTCGACTCCAAATACCCGTCTTATAACTCACATTCAATTAATGTAAGCAACTAGTCAGTCACATCATTTTTACATTATTTAAATAATTATTGATATCCATATATATTAAGCTAATTCTATGCATATTAAAAAATGTATATAAACCTGAATAGGTGGCTTTGACAGACATGCTGTCAGTCATGAAATATAATATTGCATAAATATATAATATGAAAATATATTGAATTTAGTCAACCTTGATCCATCGGAACTCTGGCTCTGACAGTGATTTACAAAGGCAAAATAGACGCTTGTCTATTTAGTTGAATTAGCATGTTAATTATATATTTAACGATGTATTCGTGGCATGTGAATTTGATGAAAGCGCGTTCTGATGGCTTAGAGACAAATTTTGAAGGGACAGGCAAAGTTGAGGAATATAAGCCTTATAGAAGTCGGAGTCGGCAGCACAGCCGAATATTGTGTGTTAAGCTTACTTATGTGTGTGTGAATGCATTAAAAGGAAATCAAAGGAGAGAGAGAGAAAGAAAGAGGTGTGGAGAGACAGAGATGAAAGAGGTGGAGGGAGAGAGAGAGAGAGAGAGAGAGAGAGAGAGAGAGATAGATAGATAGATAGATAGATAGATAGATAGATAGATAGATAGATTGATTATTAATTGGAAACCTTTTGGAGCTCTCTCTCTCGCTCTCTCACTCTCCCTCTCTCTCTCGCTCTCTCTCTGCTCCTCACTGTCTCTCCCTCTCAACTTAGCTCGATGTAAAAGCACGATCAAATCCAATCGCGGTGAGAGAGAATGAAAGAAAGAAAGTGAGAAAATAGAATGAATAATATACACATGTATGTATGTCAGCAGGTTGGTACGAAATTTTTAAGAGATGTATACAGTTAATTACGTACGGAATTCACGAAGACTAAATTAAAGCCTACATATTTCACTAAGCAGCTTAGCACATATAAAACTCGTACCACATCTAAAAGCACTTGAAACCTTTCTCATTGTTAAATTACAATATCAAATATTATTTGATTTATTATATATTAGAATTAATTTAAGAGTGGAACTAACTTAAAAACAAGACCTGACCCTGGGCAAAACCAATATACTCATTTTATTTTCGTGAATGATAAGTGAACTATTTGGTTTGACAACGTTAAATTTAAATGCGATTACCCTTAGAGGTATTCTATAAGTAAACAAACGTCATATAATTATGCCACAATATAGTATATCTAACACTTTAATATCAGCGTTTTACCTCTTGAGTTCCATTCAGAGATCATTTACAAGTGAAACTCAGAGCTCGTCCAAAGACAGATTAAGGTCAAATGGCATGAAATAGTATGTTACGTCTCACACATAGAGTATATCAACAATGCGCTCCCTTACACACACACACACACTTACACCCACACGCATACGCAAGCGTTGCGTAAAGGGGGCGAAATTATTTGTAGCCCATTGTTAGTTGTTGTTGTTGTTGTTGTTGCAGTTTCGTGTTTGGTTCGTTCTTTATTTTTGTGAAACGGCGTTTAATTATTTAAAACGTGTGTCTGACATTGCTATTGTAGCTGTTGTTGTTGTTGTTGCAGCTACTATTGTTGCTGCTAGATTTGGTGTAGCTGTTGCCACAGTAGTTGTTGCTGCTGTTGCTGTTGCTGCTGTTGCTGTTGCAAATGCTACTGTTGCCGTTGTCTATTTTTTGCGCTCTTGCGAATTTTTCATGCGTTTGACGTTTCGCACTGCAAGCGTAAAAAAACAAAAGGAATAAAAACAAAAATACAAACCAAAAATAAAAATGAAATGAAACTGTTGCAGCCGGCAATGCTCGACTGCCAGATGCCGTGCATGCGCATGCAGCAAGTGTGAAATGAACTCAGTCCATTAGCGTGCTAAACATGACACTAGACAATGGCGAACATTTGCCAGGGCCGCTGGCTGCCCAGAATCATGCTGCCCAACGGGGGCGTGGCTGCACGGGGTATGCAACAAATGTGGGAGCGGAAAACAGAACCGCAAAGCCAGAGGCAGAGGCAGCAACAGTTTCAATTTCTCGCCCCTTCAACTAATTGCAGCTGGCGTGTCATTATTAAATATCCTGTTGTTGCAGCGAGGGCAGCCCGAACAGTTGCCGCTGTGTGTTGCCAGACTGGCGGCAGCGCTGTCAGTGGACCAGCCTAATCTATTTGTCTTGTTCGCGCAGATCGGGAAAAACGGCGGCGACAACGCCAACGTAATTTGCTGGAATACATTTCCGGGCACCCGAAACCCTAATCGTAACTGAAACCCAAGCACCGTCTCGTCTCGCTGCAGTCGCCGTCGTCGTCGCCGTTGCAGTACTCGAATCACCGGAAAGGACATTTCAGAAATTCAAAGCGTTGGCTTTGATAAACGAGCTGCTGCTCGCTTCGGGCTGGCCGACTGGGACCAACCGCCAGGTCTCTGCTTTGCTCTGCTCATCTCCTCTGCTCGTCAGCGCGCTCTGTGTTCCTGGGCTCTCCCAGTCGAGGGTATAAATCGAAATGCCAGACGGGCCGATGGACAAAGAAAAAAGTCTGAGTCGAGTCAACGGCGATGAGAAAACTTTTTTGCGAAAGAATACCAAATCGCAAATGGTGGACGCTCCGGGTGCAACGGCTTCTGGGGTGCGAGGGGCGCTGGGAATGGGTGTGAGCGGTGTTTCCTCAATGTGCTGGAATTGCAATTCAAATTGCAGCCGCAAATGCAATTTCTATAGGATTTGGCCACGCGGCGGAACTGTGGGCGGTCGGGCGAACAGGCGACAACTCGGACGGACGGGTCGGCCTTCAAGTGCGGTCAGCGAAGGCCAGGGGCGTAGAGCCCAGAGTTGAAATGTTTACTCGATTCGGCTGGCAACGCTGAGGCAGCGGGTCGAACGTCTATGCAACTGTGCCACAAATTGCAATTTCCTTTTGTCCCATCATTCGTTCGTCTTGTTTGAGTAATTCGAGTAAATTTTCGTTTTCTCAACGATTTGCCAATGTTTTGTTATGCCCTATATGGAATATCAAAGCCACGGAAAGGGTATATGCCCACAACGGGCATCTCATCCATCTTCCATCATCGAATGGAAGATCGTATATTTGCAGGACACTACGCTGAGATCCCTAAATCAAGAATGATACGACTCTATCAATTTGTTTATCTGAACTCCTGTCGACAACAAATGCGAGGTATCTCTTCCGTCGATCACTGGAACTGCGCTCACTGCATTTATTTTGCTGAGTTTCTTGGCCGGACTCTTGTTGTTTTTGCTGCTGCGCCCAATTCGCTGAGAGCAGTTGCAATTCATCGTGTTGTTGGTTGCAATTTCTCGTTCGGATGCTGTTGGCGATGTTGCTGTTGCTGTTGTTGTTGCTGGTGCTGCTGCTGCTGCCGTTGGTGTTGCTGTTAGGTTGTTCGACTGTTTGTTTGTTTGTCTGCCGAGCACCAAAAGTAAAAGCAAAGTCGCGTCGATTCAATTCGAGTTGTGTGTAAGCAAAATTGCCAAGCCAAGGACAGATTCAGCTGCTGCTACCCCAGCGTACGCCAACGCCCCCGCCCCTGCCCCCACCCCGACCACGCCCACCGAATATGAGACCGAGAAAAGGCATAAAGCGCCGCAAATACATGCTATACATATAGGATATGGCATATAGGCAAAAACCAGACCAATGCAAGAGATTGCCAAACGAGTGAAAGGGGGAGCGGGGAGGTAGGGTCTGTAGGGCTGTCCCGTTCTACCAAGTTCTTGGCTGAGTTTGAACTTTGTCGCTTTTGGAAAAAGTGGAACACAAGAAATGCTGTTGTCTGGCTGGCTCCGGGGAGATTGAGTGACAGATTGCGACAGAGAAAGATGCGACTCCAGTCGAGCTAGGCAGAGAGAGGGAACGGGCAACTGCAGCTGCACACACAACAGGCAACAGTGCAGCAGACAAACTTTGAAACAAAAACGATTTTAAAAGTAATTCAGAAAGAGAGAAAGAAAGAGATTTTTATATCGAACATGCAATAGTTGCAAACGAAAAATGTTTCAATTTATAACCTGGTTAGCAATGTAAACGAGTTGCGCTCCACAGGCCGAAAGCTCCGAGCAAACACACTGAGCAAAACAAAATCAAAACTTTACAAATCTCATTACATGTGAACCGCTTTGGTCCCCTCTCTAATGAACTAGTTCGCAGCTACTTGATAATTGAGCTTGTTCAGTTCAAGTCAGACAGTTGACGTGGTCGATTGCGACTCATGTGCTAAATTGATTTATTTACAGCACAGCTAATGAACTAGTTCACATGAACTAGTTGGCACTTTGCGAAAGAGAATTCGCCAAATGAATAATTACTCTATTATTGAAGTAGTTCGCATGAACGGTAATAACCTAAATAATGTAAAATGAACAAGTTCATTAGCTGTATTAAGACTCTTGTTTTACTCTTATTAATTAATTGTGGTTATTAAACTTAAAGTACTTAAAGTACTTGAAGTATGCCAAATGAACTAGTTCACTTGTATTAAAAAGCTAGTGAATTAGTTCGTATGAACAACAAGTACTTAAAATAGTTCAAATGTGCCTTTTAACATTTGTTTCACTTTGATTTTTTGTTAAGTTGGCGAATTACCTCATATGAACAGTATGCCAAATGAACTGGTTCATTATCTTGTTCCACTCTGATTAATTTATTAGAAAGTTATTGAATTAGTTCGTAAGGACGAGAAAGAGTTTCAAATGAACTAGTTCATTATATTGTTCCACTCTAATTGAATTATTGTAAAGCAGTATACCCGTGCAGAAAGTATGCAAAATTAACTATTATTAACTGAAAAGTTAGTGAGCCAGTTCAGATGAACCGTACGCACTTGGAGAGAGAAAGTATGCCAAATGAAACTAGATAATCCTCCTCCAGCTTCTTTCACTGTCACTCAAGTCAAATCAAGTCAAATCGTAAGGGCAAGTAAAACAATTACTCGCATCCCCAATAAATCGAATCAGTGAACCAGTTCATATGCAAAATGGCAAAGAACTAAATCCCACTGTAGCTCCCATGAGGGTTTATTATTGTGGTAATTCGCAGTCTATGCGATGCGATGCGATGCGCTGCGCTGCGCTGCCATTGCTTTTCATCTGCATGCATAACGAAGTCAACTAGTTGCATTCCGCTCGCTTTTCCAGCTAACCGCCGGCTGCCCGATTTCCCTCCGTGCGGCCTTAGGCAAACAAACAACGGTGCTAATATTTCCCATGCAATTGTCAAATGCGAAAAGCGAAAGAAAATTTATGCAGAGCAGCGCAGCGTTGGCAGCCACTTGGGTATATTCTAGCCGCAGCCAAATCACATTTTGTTTGCGTACAATTTTTGATAGATTATTACAGAAAGAGTGTGTGTGTGTGTGTGGGTGGGTGTGTATGGCAGCTAGAAAGAAAACGAGAATGTGACAGTATCTACGAGCCGCACAAGCAAACGCGCCAAGTTGACATTAACGTGCTGCGTCTAAAGGACCCTGCAAATAGCTGAACGAAAACGGGGAGGTGGCAAGGCGATAAGACGTAAGAGAGAGAGACAGAGGCACAGCGAAAGAGTGTGCGGGGGGAGGGAGGGGGTAAGGCAGACTGAAGATGAAACTGAGACGCAGAGCGTATGCTGCGTGCTTGGCATCCAGTCGTTGTCTTCGCCAGTGCGAGTGGATCGCTGCGGATTCATGTGCATCTTCAGCCTCAGATTCAGCTTCAGCAACAGCGCCAGCACCAGCATCTTGTCATATAATCAACCACACACACACCCACACACACACATACACTCGTAAGCACCCTCGTTACTTGAGTTAGGTAAGGGAATGTATGTATGGTATATGCATATATAGATAGATAGCGATACCCTTGACAGTACTTAAAAAACAAGGATAAAAAAGTTGACTTTTGTTTGCCAGCCTCTGTCTCTCTCTCTCTCTCTCTCTCCCTCTCTATCTGTGTGTGTGTGTGTGTGTGTGTATCTTGGCTCAGCAAATTTTGCCGCTGTTTGCTGCGTTTGAAATCTGTGCGGTTTGCGTTAGCTAGCGAAAAGCGAAAAAACAGAAAAAACAGCAATTGGCCGAAAGTCGCAAACTTTGTGCCGTATTTTTTTTTTTTGGCGTTGCCAAATTGTCTTAATAGATTTATGGGCGTACGCAAAATGGCTGCACTTTGCTTTACGGCAACCGAAACGGAAACGGAAACAGAACCGGAAACCGTGCAAGGACATCAAAGGCAGCGGGCGAACGCGAGGGCGAGGGCGAGAGCGGTCGCATCTCCAGGGGCTGGACTTTTAATTCGGTTGCAGCGCTTAACAACCCATTTGTTTGGCTCAGCTGGAGTGGCGACGGTTGGCGAAAGGGGATGAAAGGGGTTGAGTCGGTGCCTTCATGCAGAATAGGTGGCTGCATTAGCTTACGGCTAATAGCATTCCAATTTCAGATTGGGGCTGCAGCTGTGCCAAATACAGATTGCCAACGTTGTTCCGTAATGGATTCAGCCCGCAGTGGGGCTGTGCTTAAAGTTGGCTATCGAATCTATCGACTATCGATACAGCACAACATACTATACTAAGGGCAGCTGCACCATATGTGGGTCAACTCTAGAAAGCATTTTAGTCAGGTCTTTATATAGATGGAGGAAAGTAGTAAGCCTTGAAGCTAATACTAATGCGATTGCCATTATCGATTTCGATACATTTGAAATGCACTAATTGATGCATCGATAAGTTATCAAAGCTTGTGAACACTTTCGTTGCACTTGGTTGGAACAGTCATAGGATTTAAAGAGTAATCAATAGACTATATGAAGTAAACTACTGAAATTACTATATGCGAATGAATATGCTTTAGAATATAATAGGTTGATTGGTATGTTTCTCTTAGCAAAGTCCTTAATAAGCCTCTTATATAACAGTATAACAGATTTGATAAAACTTAATTTAATTTTATTTCGATTATTTCTTCATAGGCACAGGGTATACGTTTGGAGAATGAGGATAAATGTTGGCTGAAAAGTTTTGTCATTAGCATATGATTAGCCTAAGTGTATTTATATCTATTTATTAGTATCTGTTGACAAGTTCATATCTTATTCATACTTTGACTAGGCTCTATACAATATACATATATAGCAATATATTGTGGATACACTTAAATAATATGGCAGGCACTCCAGCTGAATTCCGCCTTGTTCTCTGGCTCTGCCTCTGTCTCTCTCTCTGAGTTTTAATGTTGTTTCAGCTAACAAGCACTATTTAAGAGTTATTTACAGTGTGGCTCGGCTTGCATATGCTCTACTTAGTTATCTATTTGAGGTCTCAGTGGACTGGTGTCATGGGCCTCTCAGGATAATTTGACTAATTCTCTGTTTACCCAGCCACTGAAATAGTTTTGACCATCAATATTATTTCTAGGCAGCACAGGAAACTTGCCACCCAGAGTGGGCGACAGAGTCAGCCCAGACTGAGAACCATAAAAGTTCGTACCTCTTACTGCCGTTGTGTTTGTGGTTGTTGTTGTTGTTGTTCTGGTTGTTGTTGTTGTTTGTCGTTTTGCTAACGACTTTTCAATGGCTTCAGCAAGGCAAGGCATAAGTTTTGTGTCCTGCCTGCTGTGCGTGTGTGTGTGTGTGTGTGTGTGTGCTTATAAGAAATGGTTGTGCTAAACAAACAGAGTTGTAGTTGTTGTTGTTGTTGTTGCTGTGCGTGTGCCGAGTCGAGGAGTCTCTTTAGAATATTGGTTTGACTTGGATTCTATGCGGCGCGCCAGCTGTGCGGCTATGTAAACACACACGCACACATATGTATGTGTCTGTATATGTGTGTGGGTGTGTTTGCTATAAAGCTTAAGAACTGCTTGCTGCACAGTTGTAAAAAGAAATTAGTTGCCGGCTGCCTCGAGCCTTCAAACTGTAGAGTCGGGTCAGAAGGATCAGTTTTGCGTAGGGGCAAATACACGCGCACCCACACGCATGTACAGGCGCGCACACACACGCATAGAGCAAAGGACCGTTACAGTTAATGTGAAGTGCTTGCCACTGACTCAACCACAGCGCCAGCCTCAGCCGGGAGATGGGCGCGAGAGTATATCATATACGCATCAAGCCAGCCGTAATGAGCAGCGCACGGCACCGATGCGGGGTCGATTGAGAGGCTCGATAGGGGAGCAGGAGGAGGGGTATTTATGCCAGAAGGTCGCTGCCTCCCCGTGCTGTTATCCGTTCGTACGCTAAAAATGAGTTAATAAAATGCGTATACGTAATCAAATTATATGTCAAGTGTGTTGACAACGAATAACATTCGACGTTAATGTCAGCTGCTGACGGCAGCGACTGCGACGGCGGCCTTTCGCATATATGCATGTATGCGTATGCGTATGCGTGTGTGCATGCAACATCATTATTATCATTATGAGTCAAGTCAGTTAACTGGCCTCCAAATGCGATTTTAATGACTCGAACAAAGAGCATTTAAGCAAATTTATTGCCTCGATATTCTCACCTCGTCTTGTTTTTCCTATTTAAAATATTTTTTTATTGGGGTATTTCTGTTTTTGGCAATGAAATATACTTATTTATCAAGCTGTAATTGGCTGTGCAGAAATAATATTTATGCAATAGAAGTCAGTATGCAAAAGCTAATTGATTTAAACGAAGCATTCCAATCAAGAGAAATATTTTTCAAATACATTTACTAGATAATAATAACAGCAGAGTGCCCCAGACCGTGCTGGCTCACAGTTATTGATTACCAACTAAATAATTCCAGGCTGGTTTACCTTGGCTCGAGTGCTGCTAATTGAAGCAAAAATCAGCCTCAGCTTAAATTGAATAGTTTGTTTTGCGTCTTAAAAATATTATTTTCTCAAATACTTCGTTTCCCTTTGATATGATATTCTTCTTCGTAGTCTGCTTCTTTCTCTGTACGGCTTGCAATTAATACGTCTGTGTGCACATTGCAAAAAGAGAGATTTTTCACTCACACTCAGGCATTGGAAATGCTTTCAGGGCTTTTTCATTGACGCGTCGATTAACTGCTCCGGATTGCCGAGCAACAGCAGGAGGAGCAGCAGGAGTAGCAGGAGCTGGCGGCGCAGGAGGAGCCGTAAAGCCGCAAATATAATAGTAAGAAAACCACAGTAACAGCGAGCTGACATTGCTCGACTCTCAGATACCCAGGGGAGGGGGCTGCACGCACTCAACTCGCACGCGTTTAATTGATAAAAGCGTAAACATCAAAGAGTCTTATACTACACGCCATATAAATAGAATTTCCCCATTGTATCTCCACAATGGAATAGTACAGGAGCCAGCGTAGCTTTAAGTTAAACAGCTCACCTCCGTCTATACCCAAGTCGAAGTTTCCACAGCTACGCAAAGCTTCTGTCAACATCTCAGTTTACTCTGGCCCTCTGCACAGCATCCTTTGAAAATGAGAAATGCAAAACTAAACTGCCAGCTGACAATTCCGATCAAATTCAATTCGAAATTGCGATTCTTTTCATAGACTTTCCAAAAAGGCATTCCTTTTGAATGAACAAATACAAGTGCGTGAGCATGTGTGCATGTGTGTGTGCATATATGCCATATGACAGCACTTGCCTTTAATAACTTCTGATACTTGACGATTTTCAAAGGAATTTCATGTGAAATTTCAAGCCAAATATAGAAGTATATAAATAATATTATATCACTACTTCTATAGTCGTACACTAACAGAGCATTCAGCAACATAACTAGCTGATAGCATTGACTTAACAGACTAACCTATGCGCTAACAGTGGCGTTAACAGACCGATTAACATTATGCTTATGAGACGATTGAATGAACTCATCCAAGGGAGTAAGCTTACAAGAGGCATATACATATATTATAGGCACATACTACATCAGAAACTAAGGAAAAATAAATATATTTTCTCTCATTTCGATCACATTTCAAATCGATATCATATAGACGACTACATTTATCGAATTTATATTAAACTTTATCTGCACATTCTATACTGGAACCCAGCGGCCCATCTCTCTATGTCATATGCGTTGCGGGATCAGCACGTTCTAGACAGACGAACAGATAGCTGAGCACAAGCTATAAATCGATACATATACATGTATATTTATTTTTATCTTTATATATATAGTCGTCCACATTTTTAAACAGTTTATAGACCCAAAATTTATTGCTAAGGCTCCTGTAATAAATACTCAGATACTGCGAAGCTAAAGAGACTTGAGGATTGGCAAAAACATAAATTTGTATGCCATTATGGCGCTCTCAAAAGATTTAAGATCCTATAAATTATTAATAATTAATTTAAGATAGTACAAAACGATTCAATGACTAATTTCCCATACTAAAATCGTAACGCAGTAGCGAAGCAGAATGTTTGCTTGTGGGTGTGTGTGCGCACTTGTGTGTGTGTGCAAATGTTGCAGGTTATGTATATATGAGTCTATTAAGGGGTCAGGCCATCCCAGTTTACCATGCCATGTGGAGGGATTGAAAGTACTGCAAGGTATTTCCCAGTCAGGCAGAGCCAGAGGCAGCTGCCAGTTTCAATTTATGGTTATTTGATGAGAAAGTTAATTAAAATGACTCTTTCATATTTATAAGTTGTTTGCTCACGTTTCAATATTTTCTTTAAATCATTTGTTTTGTTAGAGTTGTTCTTATTGTTTTTTGTGAGCTGTTGACCATACTTCGTTATAGCCTGTATTTACGCTCTAGTCCTGTTCGCTTAGTAGCTTCTCTCTTCTGCTGCTGCTTGATGTGGAGCATGAATATCGTTATTATTGCAATTATTGGCCATGATATGAGCTTTTCGCAAATGCGTGCTCAGTCGAGTCTATCCGGTCCCCGTTGGCTTGCCTCATTGCAGTGTTTATCTGTAGCACCTTTGGCAATTCACTTTGATGGCTGCCATCTTTAAAAAAAAAAAATACATAAGAGCATATGTAAACATACAGGTATATGAATGTGCGTATGTGTATGGCGACACATACATATAGAGACAGGCTGTGTATTATTTTATTACTTACAGATACCGAAAATTCATTTCCAAGAATTTCTGCACATTTGCTGGCTAATGCATTTGCCAGCCATCAACCAGGCGATATTGCTTTTTGCCTCTGCTTACACGCACGCACACACACACACACGCACACGCACACACAGATATACACATACTGACGAAGCGTCCGAGAATATTTATCAGAAGTAAATTGAATTGCTTTTCGAAAAAAAGAAAAATAAAATAAATAAATAAAAAAATAAAAATAAATGACTGACGAAAAATGTCACAAAAAAGATAATATTTTTATGTAATATGTTGGCAAGAAAAAAATACACGTTAAATAAATTAAATGTAAATTTCTTGCCATAAATTATTCACGAAATAATTGATGAGGCGAAATTGCAAAGGCTAACGAAACGAGACAAAAATTGGAAATTACACAAAATACAAAAATACAAAAAATAAACAGCAGTAAGAGCGCTGTAGTCAGGCCTGCTCGACTAGGAGGTCGTCTGAGCTCCTCTGCCAAGAGCTGATGCTCCAATCACTCCATGCTTCTTGTATGCATGGATAGCAAACAGCATAAGGACAGACAGCACCCACACACGAATAGACGCATAGGCAGGCGCTCAAGACGAGATAATAACGTTCATATGTGTGGATTTGTCAAGGCACGAGTCCTTAATATTTCAAGTAGGGGCTGGATTTGGGGCTGGTATCGGACATGATGACAAAAATCAAAATTATATTAAAAACACATGAATCTGCATGCAAAATTTGGAGACTCTAGCTACAAATGTGAAGGAGATGTAATTTTATATATGACATTTGGTAAGGTTTTTAATGAATCACGATCGAAATTATATATACTGATCTGCCACGCCTCCTGCTGCCTGTTACATACATTCTCTCACAGCCATTATACTCTGATTTGGCATTTTCGATACCAGTACAGGGTATAAAAACGAAAATTAATTTTTATGCTTTCAGATTAATGCAAATAAGTTTTATAGAATTACAACGATTTGCTTTATTTATTCTTTTTGCCTGACTGTAATCTTTCGTTATTTGCGATTGACAATTATGGCGGCAATTGGTGTGCAGCTGATTGATAAACACACATACATATACACATACACATATATGTACACTCGCAACACGAGCCGGCTGCTCCACATAAATACACAATTAAAACATAATCTAATTCATATTGTTCAGATGCATTCATTAAACTCGTGTACTGGCGTCTCTGCTGTATTGGTGCTTGACGCATGTGTGTATATGTGTATGTATGTACATACATACCTGCCCACACGCATGCATTATTGATATAAACAGTTTATTCGATTTACGTGGAATTACCCATGAGGTGTGCACCTAATTCGATTCGCTGGAATCGGCTCGCATGTGAACGTAAGTTATTTGAGACACTGGACGGGATGGTTGATAAGAGATTTCCATAATTTTTTTTATAGTATATGCATTATTATTATTTATTGTTTGTTGATTAACAAAAGCTTTTAAAATATATTAGTGGTAGAAACATAGTTTCCAAAAAATAGTTGACGGTTTAGTTCTTTAATCTCTCACTTGCTGAGAGCAAGGGCCTTTGGTTGTTTTCTTCTCTATTTCAGGCCTTGAGCTGAACTTTTCGTGTAATGATCTCTTAACTCCCAAAGTCAACGCAAACGAACGGTGTTCACATCCACTTACACAGGCCCATGAGATACATACCCATGAGATACATATACACAAAAGTTGTTTCAATGAACTCAAGCGAACTGTCTGGGTAAGCCCAGAGCGCAATAAGAGTTGCTTGCAGATTTTGAAGATCCGACTTAATCGATAGCTCTTTGACTTTCTTTTAGAATGCACTATGCTTAGTGGAGTGTGAGTAAACGGCACTTATTTGAAAACATTGGAAAACTGTCAAAAGTTATTAGAATATCGACAGTGATCCAAACTGAGCTGATCGTCGTGTCTTAATTTCCATTCTTATCTAAACACTTACCCTAGTGGCAAATTTGTGCGCTCATGGTGATCAGTGAAGCTTGAATATCCATGAAATATGTTGTACTTTCCTTTCTCTCTCCCTCTCTCATGTAACTCGTATTATTTAGGACTCAAACTTTTACCTATTCACATGAATTTCTACCGTGTATAATTACAGATTATAGGTACGTTTCTATACTAAACTCAATCGAGTAGACATTGAAGATGCTCATTGTTCTCCCAATTTTTTTTTAATTGCTCCGTTTTATAGCAATCATTTCCTAAAGAAACCTTTGCATTAATCATCATCAGCCTCAATCAGTCAATCAGTAATCATTCATCTATATGGAATATGCGAAAAACCCTTCAATAAAACACATTTGGTTACATTTCAGATGTTTGACTAAATTGTTTATGATTTATTTATTTTATGTATATATATATAGTACATATATATATATATATATGTATATATATATATATATATATATATATA